>JAODAL010057133.1:0-22868 GCA_025379985.1 Phyllomedusa bahiana
TTCAGGAATTTTTCAAAAAAAGAGAGTGAAAGAGAAACTAAAGGGATAAAAAAACATCACCCCCAAAAAAATTTTTAATAAAAATTCCCCATATAAAAACACAATATAAACCCAAAAGGTTTTTTTCTGATGACACCTTCCCCTTTAAAACTCCAACATGGGCCCCCATTTCCTTTCCCCCGCACCTAAAGTAATAGGCGGGGAAAAAAAACCCACCTATCTCCTTTACCTTGTGACATAAGAGGGCCGGGGATTTTTCCAGAACCCCATCATGAAAATCCTTGTACAGATCCTTTTCCTTTTAAATACTCCCCCTCCCCATGGAGAAATAAAACAGCGACCACCTAACACCTTAAAAGGAAACCTGCACACAAAATGGAACGGTCCCTCAACCCCAACCCCCCCCAGTGGTGGGTTTCTGTATAATGTCCCACATTCCCAAACCAAACAGCGTCACCCTTCCCCCTCAGACCCGGCATCTTGTTGGTTTATTTTTAGGAACTTTGCTTAATTGTCCCTCTCAAAGGTTTAGTGATTTTCGGGGGCTCTAGATGGGCCCCGGGTTTCCCAACCCCTGACACACAGGGGACCCGCTGCCGGGGCCACATAGTCCCCTGACATCTCTTCAGTACTTTTGTAATCCCCGTGTAAGGGGAAAAAAATCCCCGGAAACAGTGGAAAGGGTCTCCAGAAAACCCAGTGACTAGAACTAAAATTATTCCTGCAAATGAAGACGTCCAGGACACGTGTGGAAATCTTGGGGCTGTGACTTCCCCCGATAACTTCCTCTGGGAGAGAAGAAAAAAAGCTAAGACCTTCAGGGAAAAGCTTGTTTGGGGGGCAAAGTCCCTTTTTAAACCAAATAATTTAAAAACCCATTTTATACAATTTCAAGATCCCTACAAATTTTTGACTAAACATCGTTTAAAACGTAGAGACCTTTCAAATTTTATATCTGTCCCAAAACCCCTTTTTAAACTTTTTTTTGTCCTTTTTAAAGAAAAAAATTTCCAGATGTGAACCATTTTTCCAACCTCAGTAGAAAAAAAGGAGAAATTTTATTGAAACTAAATAACCCTAAAATCTTTAAATCCGGGGGGAATTTCCCGGGGAGCAGGGTACAAAAAGAATTGTTAAAATAGAAACTAAAACTAAAGAGAAACCCCAAAAAACTTTATTGCCTTTTAAGCAAGCAGGGAAAGGGGGAACATTATGTTAAAAACCTAAGAAATTTTGGTTGGAAAAACCCCCCCGTTTAATGTAAACTTGCCTGGGATAAACCAAACCCTCCTAAAATGAAAAAAAAAGGTAAAAAAAAGGGAACTAGAGGATTATGGGTCAACATGGCCCAAAATCAAAAATGTTTCTATATAAAATGTCAAAATAGTTTTTAAAAAAACCCCAAACCCCTTCCCGGCCCGAGCCCGACCCTTGAAAACCCTTGGCCCCTCCGGGGGGAAAAACCCGACCATCTGATTCCCTTGGCTCCCCCCCCGGCGAAAACCCGACCAACTGATTCCCTTTGGCTCCCCCAAACTGAAACCCGACCATCATTCCCTTGGGTCCTCCAGGGTTAACCAGACCATCGATTTCCCTTGGCCCCCTCCAACGGAAACCCGACCCTCGGGTTCCCCTTGGTCCCCCAGGCTGAACCCGACCAAACCGATTCCCCTTTCCCCCTTTTTCTCCCGGTAAAACGGGCTATTCACAAAATTTTCATTTCTCCCATAACATTAAATATGGCTGCATTTTTTTCCCAAAGATACATAACTGACCAACTGGGGGGCGTCTGCAGGGTTTTTCCCCTGCTCAGTTTTTTTCACTTGGAAGTTTCCCGAACCCTTTTTACACCCGGGGCGCTTTATTCCTCCTAGTGGATTTTCTCTTTTATCATTTACTTGTTTAAAAATAAAGATGATAGAAATCTAAAAGCCCTTTACCTTCCCCGGGCACCAGGTGGAGGGTCTCCAAATTTAGGACAAAAAATTTTCGCTGATCTCATTAAATGTCCCGTGTCCATCCCTTGGGGGTTTTTATTCCCCGGAAAAGGGGAAAACGTGTATGAGAATAGGGGAAAACTGGATTTAACTGGAAGGGTTTTTTTTTTTCCCAGTACTGCAGGCCCTTTAGGAGAAAGGAGGGGGGCCCCCAAAACCTACAGGGGGGCCCCATCAATGTGTGACATCAGAATTCCCGGGGCAAGTAGAAACAGCTTCCAGAGGGCCCTCACCAATGGGTACGGGTTTTTCCCAACACAAAACCACAGGAAAATTCCATAATGTCCCGTAATGTGGCCCCACCTCTGATCCGCTCTCGGCCGGGTCTGGAAAAAACCCAAAAATGAATGGAGAACCCCTTAAAATGTGTGGGGCCCCCTCTCCCATTTTTTCCCCCCCCTGGATTGCAGGTTTTCCCCATCTCCATTAAAGGTTTGGGGTTTTTTTCCCAGAGGGGAGGGAAACCCTCATCTATCCGAAAATTTATTGGGGGACGCTGTGGGTACATCAGAAATGTCCAAAAATTTGGAAAACCCCCTTTTGTTTTTAAAAATGGGGAAGAACTTGAAGCATCAGTGAAAAAGCAATATAAAGCCAAATTTTCCCCCGACAGGGGTTTTCCGGCACACCCGGGGTACGGGGGGGGGCGAAATTTATCCAGTGATTGGGATAATTCACCATTTTAAGCTTTAAAAACAAAAAAGGGGCCCGCACATAAATGTGTCCCCCAATGAATCAGGCAAAGAGCAGAAGCCCAAACGGGGGGCTTGTTTCATCACTTTACTCCACACGACCCGGTTTAAATGGGGCCGGGGGGGGTTTTCGCCCCCAACAATTTCCAGGAGCACCCCAAGGGTTGTTTTTAACCCCACAGGGACCCGGACAAGGGGCCCGGGGCGTTGGGATCCTCAGTCTTTCTCCCTGGATGACTCCCCGGGGGATGATCTCTGTGTTAAATTCGACCCAGCTTGATTTGGCTCAGATAAACTGAATTTTTGGGAAACTTGGGGAAAAACAAAATATACACATAAAACCAAATCACCAAACTTGTGGGGTCAGGTTTTACAAAATAAGAACCCTCCTCCCCATTTTGATTTGAGCAGGTCCAATGAAGCCAATATCCCACTGGTCTTTTGAGGGGCGACGGGCACTGAATCTGTTCTTTAATCTAAATCTAAAAAGTCACCCAATCCTTCTCAACAATGATTCCCTCCCGTTTTTTTAAAACCCCCCAAACATATGGTTTCCTTTCAAAATTTTAGTACCCCCAAAGCATTAAAAAAAGGGGGGTTTTCTCGCAAAAATAATAGCTTTTTAAAATGTAAGGAACCAAAAGAGACATTTTCCAAAAAATTGCTTTTTTTTATCTTTTTTTGTTTTAAAGGGCCCACCATTATTTTATCACCCTTTCCGGCCCCTAATTTTTTTCCCCAAGTGACCGACCTGGGGGTTTTTTTGCTCTCCCCCCCGCCCGTTTGGGTTTTATCTATAGCAGGGAGTGCGTCATCCACAAGGGCACAGCACCAGAGTGAAACAAAGTGGGTTTTTTCTGAACTTTTAGACAAAAAACCCTTAAAATTTTAAATTTTGGCTTTTTGGGAAAAACTTTCCGGCCCAGCAGTTTTTTTAAAAAGCTTCTGAGCTTAAAACTAAAATAATTTTGCAACGTCCTCGGAGTTGAATACACGGGGTTTAAAAAACGGAGTGAATCACGGGGCTTTAAATCTAATTACAGACACTTGGGCCAGAAGGACGAGGCATCTTAAGAAACTTTGAGGTTAACAACCCCTTTAAAAGAGAAAATAAAGCGCCCAATAAAATAAACCCGTCAAAAAAATTTGGGCCCGGGGCTGCCTGTTAGCAATTTAAAGGGGCCTAATTTTGGGCGGAAAAACCCCAAAAAAAAGGCCAAAGTATATTAATTTCTAGCATATCTGGGGTGTGCCTACTTTACTTGCAAACAAAAATGGGCATGCCGGCATAAAAAGCACCTAGGTTTTTGGTGGGACGACCTTTCAATTTTTAAGAGAATAGGGTGTCAACAGTTTTTTGGTGCAAAGTACACCAAAAAAATGGTGCAGTCCTAATGGGACACGTCGCCCTCACGGTGTCCAGGTCTGTTTGCAATTTATGAGTATCTTCAATAGATTGCACTACCCTGCATAGCTTGCTGTCATCTGCAAAAATAGAAACCGTGATATTGATCCCCTCCCCTATATCATTTATAAATACATTGACTGAAAGAGGACCCAATACTGAGCCCTGGGGCCACCACTCATAACCGGGGACCACTCAGAGTAGGAGTCATTTACCACCACTCTCTGATACAATCCAACAGCCAGTTTTTAAATTTCCCAATTACACCTGTTATCTCTCACCCAATGGATTCTAATTTACCCAACAAACGCTTATGAGGGACAGTGTCAAACGCCTTTGCAAAGTCTAAAAACTCTGTATCCACAGCGGCCCCTGACATGGAGGATACACGGTGACCCTAGACGCTGCCGCCCGCTATCTAGACTTCTAGTCACCTCTTCATAAAAACAGCTAAGGTTGGTCTGACAACTTCACTCCTTAGTTAAACCAAGCTGGCAATCAGCATGGGTTTACTGAGGTTTTACTGGGATCAGTCTATGGTCCAGCCATTGAACTGTAAGTTTATCTTTGTTTGTTTTTGAGTAATTAATGTCCCATTTTCTGTGATTTGTCTGTAAATAGTGTTGGGATTTGCAAGTAAATGAGGACCCTTGACGGAGTTTGCGAGCTTGCACAATACAGTTTACTCCTGCTGCAAATCCTCTCATCCGTCAGCATCATAGACTTGTCCCTTTCCTGGATCTCCTCCTACCTTACTGATTGGACATTAAGCATCTCTCCCTCTCGCACTACCTCCTCCTCTCGCTCTCTCCCTGTTGGTGTCCTCCAGGGGTCAGTCCTGGGCCCACTACTCTTCTCTATCTACACTCTTGTTCTGGATCAGTTCATAGCATCACATGGCTTTCAATACCACCTGCATGCTGATGACACCCAACTCTACATCTTTGGCCCAGACATCAACTCTCTACTGTCCTGGATCCCCGACAGTCTGTCGTCCATTTCCTCCTTCTTCTCCTCCCGTCTCCTAAAACTGAATGTGGAGAAAACCGAATTCATCATCTTTCCACCGTCCCACCGTCCCCTCCACCTGATCTATCACTGTCAACAGCTCCACACCATCACCGGTCCCGCAAGTCCGCTGCCTTGGGATAACCTTCGACTCCTCTCTGTCTTTCAAACCACACATCCAAACCCTGACCTCTGCCTGCCGCCTCCACTTGAAAAATATCTCTCCGATCCCCTCATTCCTCAACTTCGACGCTACAAAATTGCTGGTCCATGTCCTTGTCATCTCCCGCCTAGACTACTGCAACACCCTTCTCTGTGGCCTCCTTAGCACTCTCACTCCCCTCCAAACCATCCACAATTTCCCGGGCGTCTGATCCACCTCTCTCCAAGACTTGCAGCTGCCATGTTAACCAATCAGTGCCTTGATCTCGTCGCGGTGTCTAAAGGGTTAATCAGCAGGGAATGGAGCCGGCTCCGTTCCCAACTGTTAGCGGTGGAAGTCCCACTACATAGACCCTTAGCGACATTATGATGTAAGTTGACATCAAATGTCGTCAATGAGTTAATAGGGACTTCTCTCCCAACTCTTTCCTGTATCTTCGGTGTCCTTCCTGCTGTTTTGAAGTGAACATTTATCAATTCCTGGTTCTTGACTTCAGCTTGTTCCTGATCTCGCTGCCTTGACCTTTGGCTTCTCCTTAACTAAGAAAGTACTTCACCTTCCCTAACCTTTAGCTCGTATGTGACCGCGCTTCTCATCTGTTCCCCTAGTACCAAATTTTAACATAAGCTGTGACCGTGGACAACAACATTGTGGGTTGTGGCCTGGGCGTCACTAGCTGCAAAGTCAAGATCCTTGTTTGAGGGTTAAAGGGTGAAAACCAAGGGGCTCTTTAGACTCCGCTCCTCAGCATGGTTGATGCAGATATCTGAGTGATCCAGTGGATCCACCTCCCAGATCTGAGGAGTCGTTACAACCAGCACTGGACACAGGAGGTGGAAAATGTGAGAAAGAATGAGGAGAACAGTAAAGGGTCGATATCATGTAACCTCAATATCTGGACACAGGAGCGATTTATTTCCAAATGAAGGATTGTTACTTTCTGCATCTAACAGAGGAAATCAATATTAATCTGTGGAAAATCCCTTCAAACTGAATGTGTCAACAACAGATTATTACTAATAGAAACCAGATAATGATCCAGATTCTTTTCTTCTTATGTTTTTTTTTTCCTTATTGGAGATTTTTTTCATTCTTTATTCTAACATATGATTAATGGCGGCCGCCAATCTTTGGCTTAGCATGATTTCTAAAGATTAGAGATGTATTATTAACGACAGCTACATGGACATTGGAGGCTTTGTGTGGGGATGCAGAGCTGTGACCATCTCCCATTGTGAAATGGCCCGATAAGCGTGTTATCTAACATTGGTTGTCCATTCCATTGTAATCATCTGTGATGATACATGTGGGACGACTCTTCTCTACAGAAGAGAAGTGTCAGAACTATTATTAGGGATTAGTGACCACAGTGAGACCTGCAGGAGATCAGGGATTTATAGAATATAGAGAGTGATAGGAGAACTAAGAATAAAACACAGCAACAAAAATTGTTAATTAAATCTGCTCATATAAAAAACACAATATAAAGGTTATTTCTGTGGACAACCTTGCCTTTTTTTAATCATCCAACATGGCTGCCAGTGCGTACCTGTACCCAAAATAATAGGCAAGGATATTAAACCAGCTCTTATCTCCTTACCTTGTGAATAAGAGGCCAAGGTGATTTCTCAGATCCTCCATCATGTCGTCCTGTTGTACAGATCCTTGTGTCACACTTTCTAAATACTCCCCACTCCTCCTCAGGAGAAATGACAGTAGCGACCTCCTGACACCTTATAGGAACATGAAACACAAAAATGATACGGTCATACCCAGACCCCTCCCTCAGGTGTTGTTACTGTATAATGTCCCAAGCTTTCCAGCTGCAGACAGTGTTACCTCTCCAGTCAGCAAGCTCCGTTCTTGTTGGTGAGTTCTAGGATCTTCTGCTTATTGTCCCTTCTATGTATCAGATGGAAGTGCGGGGACGGATTCTATGATGGGGCCCGGCTCCATCCATGACACTCAGGGGACAAGTTGATGGGGCCACACAGTCACCAGACGTTATTTCTTCACTACTGTGTAATCTCAGTGTATGGAGAGAAATTCCCTGGATCAGTGACCGATCTCCGAAATCTAGTGACTAGAACTGATATTATTCGCTGCACTGAGAGAACATCAGGAACGTGTGGACTTCTGAGCTTTGACGTTACCCCATGATAACTCTCCTCTGGCAGAAGTGGTCTCATAGTCGCAACTGCTTCATACAGTAATAAGAAGAACCTCTTTCTATATTGGCTGAGTACTTGTTATAGTTACAGATATAAAAATGGTACGCCCTCTCCTCCAGGCTATACAAATTAGTTATTAAAAGAGATTAAGGACCACTCCATTTCCTAGTTCATTGCTCTTATACTGTGGTGCCAATAATTTTGCTCTTCTGCTCTTGAGACATGTTTTTTCTGGTTTATGCTACTCGCTCTGTTGGGTCACTTTGACCTGCTCATCTGGAATGGGCTGATAGGACACTGACCGCTATTGCATCGACCGACATAAAGTCTCTGTGAGTCTCCTCATAGAAAATGCTCTAGAGAGCTTCACGTCTGGTCACACAAGGCATACAGGGGAGTATTTCATGCATCGCAGAGAGCAGGTCCACATGACCACAAAGTCAGCAGGATACAGCAAAATTACAAACCACTGTGCACTAGGAAGCCAAATGCTAATGAACTGAAGAGATAAAAAATTGGAGAGGGTCTTTTAAACTGATGCATTCACTCCATCGGTAATCAGTCCTTGATTTCTTTTTGTTGATGAAATCTCCAGATGTGACTCCAGTATTTATAATTAGTAGAAAGAGGGAGGGTGTCACCCGCTGGATAGAGCTCTAGTGACCCCATATCTGGAATACCGGGGTCAGTGCTGGAGACCAAATATAAAAAGACATTGGTAAAATAGAAGGGTTCCAGGATGGGCTCCAAAGGTCCTTAAAGCCTAAAGCTTATCAGGATGAGATAAAAAAAAAAAATAAGAAACCTGTATTCGTCTGGAGGGATAACAGAAAGGGACAATGTGGAAACCTTTTATAGATGTGGTTGGAAATTCAACAGTGACCGTAAACACGTCCTTAGGGATCAAATGGATCTATTCACTATAGGATATTAAAATACAGAAGGAACATAATGTAAGAGCCGTCTAGATGGACCATGTGCTCTTCTCTTACATCATCTTCTTTATTTCTATATAAATGACATATAAGTGAAATAACTCTGAAACTCCAGGCTGACCCCGACCATCTGATTCCCTTGACTCCTCCGGGCTGACCCCGACCATCTGATTCCTTGACTCCTTCACGGGTACCTGAAACCTGACACCATCTGATCTCCCTTGGCGTCTCCGGGCTGACCCCGCCATCTGACTTCCCTTGGCTACACACGGGCTGACCCGAACATCTGATTCCACTTGGCTCCTCCTGGCTGAACCCGACCATCTGATTCATTTGGCTCTACGGGTCTCCAGGCTGACCCGACCATCTGTTCCTTTTCGGCTCCTACGGGCTGTGCCCGACCATCAGCTTCCTTGGCTCCTCCAGGCTGAACCCGACCATCTGCTTCCTTGCTCCTCACGTGCTGAGCCGACCATCTGCTTCCCTTGGCTCCTCCGGGCTGACCCCGACCATCTGATCCTTTAGGGCTCCTCCGGGATGAGGCCCGCCATCTGTCTTCCCTTGGCTCCCAGGCTGAACCCGACCATCTGCTTCCCCTTGGCTCCTCCGGGCTGAGCCCGACCGATCTTGCTATCCCTTGGCTCCTCCCGGGTGAAACCCGCCATCACCTGATTCCCTTGGCTCCTCCAAGAATGAACCCAGATGAGCATTCTGTTTACCTTGGCTCCCTCGACGTGAATCCCGACCATCTGAATCCCTTGCTCCCTCCGGCCTGACGCCCGACCATACTGTTCCCTTTGGCTCCCTCCGGGCTGAAACCCACCATCTGATTCCCTTGCTCCCCGGGCTGAACCCGACCATCTGATTCCTTGGTTTCGACGGGCTGAACCACGACCATCATGATGCCCTTGCTCTCCAGGCTGAACCCGACATCTGTTATCCCTTGGCTCTCGGGCTGACCCAACTATCTGATTCCTTTGAGGCTCCTGCTAGGCTGACACCCGGACACCTGATTCCCTTGGCTTCCTCCAAGCTAGACACCGGAACCACCTTGATTCCCTTGGCTCCTCTGGGCTGAACCAGACCATTGATTCCTTTGGCTCCTCCAGGCCTGAACCGAACCATCTAGATTCCGCTTGGTTCCTCCAGGCGTGAAGACCCGACCCATCTGATTTCCTTGGTACTACCGCGGCTGAACCCGACCATTTGATTCATTTGGCTCCTCCGGGCCCTCTCCTCCTCTGTATAACGGAGTACTTCCCATTCTCATTGCTTCGATAACACTACTATGGCTGCATTGGCTCCCATGATACATAACTGACCTACTGGGGGCATTGATTGCAGGTTTTCCGTTGCTCAGTTCATCACTTGAACAGCTCCTGCAGGCTCTTAAACAGGACATGGATTCTCCTCATTATGGATATTATCTTCTATCATTGATTGTTAGACAATAAAAGTTGATATAAAATTGAGACAGTTTACTCTTCGGTCACCAAGGTGATGATCTCCAGGGTGAGGGTTAACGTTCTTACTGACTGAGCTCATTCTGTCTATGTCAATCCTTGGTGGGTCATTCACAGGAGATAGGAATGCTTGTGTATTTGAGAAATACGAGAAAAATTGAGAACTGGATGGTTCTAGTACTGCAGGCGCCTTTATCGTGGAAGCGAAAAGGGGCCCCATATCATAAAGGGGCCCACGGTTCATTTATGAGATACAGAACCTCGGGGGGATAGAAGCAGGGTGGATGAAGCAGCCTGGAGGAGTTAGCATAGGGAGTTCTAGGGTGGGGAGGGAACGGGTTTCTATAGAGAAGGAGCGGGTCCTGGGGAGGGGCCATGAACAGTGAGTGCCAGCCAGGGAGGTAGAGTAGATAGGGGGGAGTCAGGGAGGGGAGGGTCTTCTATAGAGGAGAGAGGAGGGCCCTGGGGAAGAGGAGCTGCAGCATGGAGTAGATAAGAGTCAGGGGACGGGAGGAATATAAAGAGAAGGAGGTCCTGGGGGAGATGGAGTGCTGCCTGGAGTAGATAAGAGTCAGGGACGGGAGGTCGATATAGAGAAGGAGGAGTCCTGGGGGCAGGAGGGAGCTGCAGCCTGGAGTAGGATACAGAGTCAGGGGAAGGTTGCCATACAGCGCGGTCTCTATAGAGAAGGAGGGTCCTGGGGGCAGAGGAGATGCAGACTGGAGTAGATAAGTAGTCAGGGGAGGGGAGAGGGTTCTATATAGAGGGAGAAGGAGAGGTCGCTGGGGGCAGAGGTAGCTGCAGTTGGTAAGTAGATAAGAGTCAGAAGGGAGTGGGAGGTCTCTTAAAGAAGGGAACGGGTCATGGGGCGCAGATAAAAGAGCCTTGGGAGGAGCTAGTCTTGGAGTAGATATAGAGGAGGGCGGGGGGACGTTTCTATATAGAGGGGATGGAGGGTCCTGGGGCAGAGGAGGCTGCAGTCTTGAGTAGATAATGGAGCTTCAGGGGAGGGGGCGTGGTCCCTATAGAAGAGAGGGTCCTGGGGGCAGTAGGAGCTGCAGCCTGAAGTAAAGTATGAAATGTAGTCAGGGTGAGGGGGAGGTACTCTATAGAGAAAGAAGGGGTCCTGGGGGCAGAGGGAGCTTGCAGCCTGGAGTAGATAGAGGTCATAGGGGACGGGGTGGTCTCTATAGAGGGAGGGGGGGGTCTGCGAGGCGCAGAACGCACCAGGAGTGCAGCTGGAGCTAGATAAGAGTCAGGGGAAGGTCAAACGGAGGGTGCTCTTTATGAGGAGGAAAAGGGGTCCTGGGGGCAGGAGGAGCTGCAGCTGGAGTATGATTAGAGTCAAGGGGAGGGCAGGGGGTAGGGTCTCTATGAGAAGAAGGGTCCTTGGTGCCAAGGGATCATGGAGGTCTGCAGTCTGGAGTAGGATTAACAGATCAGAGGAGGGCGCTGAGGTTTTCTCAAATTAGGAGGCAGGTGGTCCTGGGGGCAGAGGAGCTAGCTAGCCTGCGAGTAGATAGGAGTCAGGGGAGGGAGAGGTTTTCTCTATAGAGGGAGGAAGGAGGGCTCCTGGGGGGCAGAGGAGCATGCCAGTCTGGAGTAGATAAGAGTAAGAGGAGTGGGATCGGTACTCTATATAGGTGGACGGGAGTCCTGGGGGCAACGAGGAGCTGCAGATTAGAGTGTAGATAAGAGTCAGGGGAGGGGGAGGGCTCTCTATAGAAGGGAGGAAGGAGTGGTCCTGGGGGACAGAGGTAGCTGCTGCCTGGAGTAGAAGTAGTAATGAAGAGTCAGGGTGGCACGGATGGATCTCTATTAGAGGAGGAGGGTCCTGGGGGTCAGAGGAGCTGCAGGTCTGGAGTTAAAAGATAAGAGGGAGGGGAAAGGTCGTCTCATATAGAGAAGGAGGGGTCCTGGGCGGCAGAGGAGTGCAGTCTGGAGTATATAGGAGTCAGGGGGAGTGGTTTAGAGGTCTCTTTAGAGGAGAAGGAGTGTCCTGGGGCGCCAGCTGGAGCTGCAGCCTGGAGAAGGATAGAGTCAGGGGGGGGAGGTTCTTTCTATAGTGAAGGAGGGTCATGGAGGGCAGCGGTCCAAGGAGTGCGGCATGGACGTAGCTATGAGAGGTCAGGGGAGTGGAGGTCTCTATAGAGAAGGACGGGTCATGGGGGGCAGAGGATGCTGCAGCCGGAGAGTAAATATGGAGTCAGGGAGAGGGGGAGGTCTCCTATATAGAGTAGGAGGGTCCTGGGCGCCAGAGGCGAAGCTGCAGCCGCTGTGAGTTAGTTAGGAGTCAGGGATGAGGTGAGAGGTTTTTTTATCTATAGAGAGGAGGGGTTCCTGGGGGCCAGATTCTCCAGGGGAGTAGCAAGAGGAGCTGCAGCCCATGGAGATAGTTAAGAGTCTGGGGAGGGGGAAGGTCTCTAGAGAGGAGGAGGGGTATGGGGGCAGGAGCAGCAGGGTAAAGGAGTGCAATACTGGAGGTTGATAAGAGGAAGGGGAGGTCTCTATAGGGAGAGAAGGAGGGTTTAATGGGGGCAGAGTCTAGGGAAGATGCAGTTGAGTAGATAAGAGTCGAGGAGGGGAGGTCTCTATAGAGAAGGAGGGTCCTGGGGGCAGAGGGCCTGCAGCCTGGAGTAGATAAGATTCAGGGGAGGGGAGGTCTCTATAGAGGAGGAGGGTTCCAGGGGCAGACACAAGGAGCTGCAGCTGGAGTAGATAAGTAAGTCAGGGTGAGGGCAGTGAGGTCTCTAATAGAGAGAGAAGGAGGGTCGCTGGGGGGCAGGTAGGGGGTTACAAGACCTGATAGACGGAAGGTCGCAGCCTGGAGTTAGATAAGAGTAGGGGAAAGGGAGGTCGTTCCTATAGAAAGGAGGGGTTACCTGGGGGCAGGATGGAGCTGCGCCTGGTGTAGATAGAGTCAGGGGAGGGTTGGTATCTATACGAGAAGGAGGGTCTGGGGGCAGAGAGCTGCGAGCAGGTGAGAAAAATAAGAGTCTGGGGAGGGGAGGCTTATTGAGATGGAGGGTACCTGGGGGCAGGAGGAGCTGCAGGTTCTGGGTAGATAAGAGTAAGGTGGGGGGCAGACCGTCTCTATAGAGAAGGACTGGGTCTGCGGGGCAGAGGAGCTGCTGCCTGGAGTAGAATAAGAGTAAGGGCAGGGTAGAGATCTCTACTAGAGAAGGAGGGTCTGGGGCAGAGCTTTAGGAGACTGCAGCGGGGAGTAAATAAGAGTACAGGGGTGGGAGAGGCTCTATAGAGAGGAGTGGTCTGGGGGCAGCTTAACAAGTCCCCTAGGAGCTGCAGTCTGGAGTTAGATTACAGTGAGGGAGGGGAGGGAGGGAGGTTCTATAGAGGAGAAGGGTCTGGGGGCAGAGGAGATGCAGCCTGGGGAGTAGATAAGAGTAGGGAGGGGGCGAGGTATCTATAGAGGGTACTGGGGGCCAGTCAGGGGCTGCAGCCTGGAGTAGATAAGGGTCAGGGGAGGGGAGGTCTCTATAGAGAAGGAGGGTCCTGGGGGCAGAGGTGCTTGCATTCTCGGAGTAGCTAAGAGTCAGGGGCAGGGGAGGTCTCTTAGAGAGAAGGAGGGTCCATGGGGGCAAAAAGCGTCCTGGAGGAGTGCATTCTGGAAGTAGAATAGAGTCAACGGAGGGGATGGTCTTATAGAGAAGGAGGGTCTGGGGTCAGAGGAGTTGCAGCCTGGAGTAGATAAGAGTCAGGGTGCGGGGTAGGTCTCTTATAGAGGAGGAGGGTCCTGGGCAATACTATACCAAGTTAATAGGAGCTGCAGTCTGGACGTAGATAAGAGGGGAGGGTGAGGGTTCTATAGAGATGGAGGGTCCTGGGGGCAGAGGAGCTGCAGCCTGGAGTAGATAAGAGTCAGGGGGAGGGGAGGTCTCTATAGAGAAGGAGGGTCCTGGGGGCAGAGAGGCTGCGAAGGGGAGATGAGAGGAAAATAAGAAGTTCAGGGGTGAGGGGATGGCTCTTTATAAGAGACAGGAGTGCTCCTGGGGGCAGAGAGGCTGCAGTCTGGAGTAGATAAGAGTCAGGGGGGGGCGACTAGGTCTCTATAGAGAAAGGAGGGTACTGGGCGGCAGACGGGTCCAGGAGGAGCTCGCAGCCTGGAGTAGTATAAGAGTCAGGGCAGCAGTGGGAGATCTGCTAAGAGAAGGAGGGTCCTGGGGGCAGAGGAGCTGGCAGGCCGGGAGGTTAAATAAAGTGTCAGGGGAGGGGAGGCCTATATAGAGGAGGAGGGTCCTGGGGGCAGAAGGAGCTGCAGTTCCTGGGAGTAGTATAAGAGGGAGGGGAGGGGAGGTCTCTTCAGAGGAGAAGGGTCTGGGGGCAAAGCTGAGGAGCCTGCTGCCTGGAAGTAGATAAGAGGTCAGGGGAGGGAGAGGTCTCTATAGTGGGCTCCTGGGGGCGAAAAAAGGGGCTGAGCCTGGCTGTAGATAAGAGTCAGGGGGGCGGGAGAGCGGAGGGACAGACAGGTCTCTATAGAGAAGGAAGTGGTCCTGGGCGGCAGAGAGCCTGCCAAAAAAAAAATTTCTGGAGTAGATAAGAGGTCAGGGGTGGCGGGTGGTTTATATAGACGGAGAAGGAGGGTCCTGGGGGCATGAGGAGCTGCATTCTGGTAGTAGATAAGATGTCAGAGGAGGGGAGGTATTCTATAGAGAAGGACGGGTTCTGGGGGGTCCATAGTGCGGAGGAGCTGCAGCCTGGAGTAGATAAGAGTCATTGGAGGGGAGGTTCTATATAAGGAGTAGGAGGACCTGGGGCCCAGTAGGAGCTGCAGTAACTGGAGTAGAATGAAGAGGGAGGGAGGTCTCTATAGAGAAGGAGGAGGGTCCTGGGTGCAGCTAGGATGTTGAGAGGAGATGCCAGTCTGGAGTAGTAAAGGAGTCAGGGGACGGGGAGGTTCTCTTAGACGTGAGGAAGGAGGGTCTGGAGGGGAAGAGGAGCCTGCAGACTAGAAGTAGATAAGGTCAGGGGTGGGGAGGGCTCTATAGAGATAGGAGGGTCCTGGGGGCAGAGGAGCTGCAGCTGGACGTAGTAGTAGATAGGAGTCAGGGGGGGGAGGTCTCTATAGAGGAGGACGGGAGGGTCCTGGGGGCCAGTGGGGGTTGCAGTTGGAGTAGATCAAGAGTCAGGGGAGGGGGAGGTTCTCTATAGAGGAGTAGAGGTCCTGGGTGGCAGCAGGAAGACTGCAGCCTGGGTAGTACGAATAGGAGTCAGGGGAGGGCCGAGGGTCTCTATAGAGGAGAAGGAGGTCATGGGGCAGCAGGAGCCTGACAAGTCATGGAGTAGATACGAGTCATGGGGTGAGGGGGGGAGGCCTCTATAGAGAAGGGGGTACGGGGGAGCGACTCGAGGAGCTGCAGTCCTGGAGAAGATAAGAGTCATGGTGGGCGGGAGCGCTATGTCTCTATAGAGAAGGAGGGTCTGGGGCGTGGAAAGAGGAGCTGCATGCCGGAGTTGTAGATTAGAGGGAGGGGAGGCCTTTATACAGAAGAAGGAGGGGTCATGGGGGCAGAGGCAGCTGCAAGCCTGGAGTAGATAAGAGGTCAGGGGAGGGGGGGACTGGGTCTCTATAGAGGCAGAAGGAGGGCCTGGGGGCAGAGGAGCTGCAGCCAGGAGTAGATAAGAGTCAGGGAGGAGGGGCGGTCTCTATTTAGGAGAAGGAGGGTACTGGGACAGACGGAGCTGCAGCCTGTGAGTAGAATAGAGTCAGGGGTGCGAAGGCGGAGGTTCTCTATAGAGAAGGAAGGGTCCTGGGGGCAGAGGGAGACTGCAGACTGGAGTAGATAAGAGTCAGGGGAGTGGGCGGTCTCTCTCTAGAGAAGGAGGGTCCTGGGGCCAGAGGAGCTGCAGCCTGGAGTAGATAAGAGCAGGGGAGGGGAGTTTCTTTAGAGGATGGTTCCTGGGGCCGAGCGAGCTGCAGTCTGGAAGTATTATAGGAACGTCTTGGGGAGCGGCGGAAGGCTCTCTAATAGAGGAGAAGGAGTGTCCTGGGGGAAGAGGAGCTGCAGCGTGGAGAGTAGATAAGAGTAACGGGGAGGGAGGTTTTTCTCTATGGAGAAGAAGGCCTGGGGGCAGTCGAGGGGCTGTGGTCAAGCCTGGGAGTAGATAAGAGTCAGGAGGAGGGAGGTCTCTATAGAGGAGAAGAGGGGGGTCCGTGGGTGCAGAGGAGCTGCAGCCTGGAGTAGATAAGAGTCAGGGAGAAGTGGGTGCGGAGGTCTCTTATAGAGGAGAAGGAGGGTCATGGGGGCTACATGTTGAGGAGCTTGCAGCCGGCGAGTAGGTAAACTAAGAGTCAGGGGATGGGAGGTCTCTATAGAGGAGTAGGAGGGTCCTGGGGTGCTGAGGAGCTGAGCCTGGTGTAGATAGAGTCAGGGCGGGGAGGTCTCTATAGAGGAGCGGGTCCTGGGGGCAAGGGGAGTAGCTGCAGCCTGGAGTAGATAAGAGTCAGGGGAGTGGGGAGGTCTCTATAGAGGAGAAGGAGGGTCCTGTGGGCAGAGGAGCTGCGATGGAGGTAGTAGATGTAAGAGTCAGGGGAGGGAGGTCTCTATAGAGAAGGAGGGTCCTGGGAGCAGAGGAGCTACAGCCTGGACAAGTACATAAGAGTCAGGGATGTTGGAGTCTCTATAGAGGAAGGAGAGTCCTGGGGGCAAGAAGAGCTGCTGGCCTGGTAGTCAATATAAGAGTCAGGGGGGGAGGTTCTCTATAGAGAAGGAGCTGCTCGGTAACTGGGGGGAAGAGGAGCTGCAGCCTGGAGTAGATAAAAGTCAGGGGAGGGGAGTTCCCTTCTCTATGGAGGAAGGTGGGTCCTGCGGGCAAGCGATAGGAGCTGCAGCTGGAGTAGATAGAGTCAGGGGAGGGGGATGGTCTCTATAGGAAGGAGGGTCTCCTGAGGGCAAAAGGGGCTGCAGCTGGTAGTAGATAGGAATCAGGGAGGGCGAGGTCTCTATAGAGATTGGAGGGTCCTGGGCGGCAGAGGAGAGGCGCTGACAAGTCCTGGCAGTAGAATAAGTGTCAGGGTGAGGGGAGGTCTCTTTAGGAGGAGATGGAGGGTCCGGGGGCATGAGGAGCTGCAGCCTGGAGCTAGATAAGGTCAGGGGAGGGGAGGTCCTTCCCTTAGAACCTCTTACAGAGGAGAAGGAGTGTCCTGGGGGGGAATAGCAGGAGAGCTGCAGCCTTGGAGTAGATGAGATAGTCGGGGTGGGGATGGGTACCATTTTCTCTTTCAGAGCAAGGAGGGGTCCTGCGGGCAGAGGAGCTGCAGCCTGGGAAGTAGATTAAGAGTCAGGGGAGGGAGAGGTTCCTCTATAGAGAGAGGAGGGGGTCCTGGTGGCAGAGGAGCCTGGCAGTTGGAGTAGATAAGCAGGAGGGGAGGTGGTCTTATAGAGAAGGAGGGTCCTGGGGGGCAGAGTCGCTGCAGTTCTGGAGTATAATAGGAGAAGGGGTAGGAGGAGGTCATATATTAGAGGAGAAGGAGGGTCCTGGGAGGGGGGAGAAGAGGAGCTGCAGCCTAGAGTAGATAGAGTCAGGGGAGAGGGGGAGGGGGCTTTTTCTCTATAGAGAAGGAGGGTCCTGGGGGCAGAGGAGCTGCAAATGGGGGGGGGGCCCCCTTTGGAGGAGTAGATAGGAAGTCAGGGGGGGGAGGGTGTCTCTATAGAGGAGACGGAGGGTCCTGGGGGCGCAGAGAGTTGCACAGTTGGAGTAGATAGAGTCAGGGGAGGGGGAGGCTTACTCTATTGAGGGAGAAGGAGGGTCACTGGGGGGGAAGAGGTGCTGCAGCGGCTGGAGTAGAGTCGTGAGTAGATAGGCTGCCTAGTCAGGGGTGGGGTTGGTCTCTATAGAGGGACGTAGGAGGGTCTCTGGGCAGAGGAGCTGGGCAGTCTGGAGTAGAAGATGAGGTCAGGGTGACGGGGATACGGCCTCTATAGAGAAGGAGGGTATGGGGAGCACTTAAAGATGGAGCTGCAAGCCCTGGTGGAAGATAAGAGTCAGCGTGGGGTTTCGGGGATATGTCCTCTATAAGAGAAGGAGGGTATGGGGGTGAGGAGCTGACAGCCTGGCATGCAGTTGTTTAAGAGGGACGGGGAGGCCCTCTATACAGAAGAAGGAGGGTCCTGGGCGGGAAGACGAGCTGCAGCATGGCAGTCAGTAAGTAGATTTGAGTCAGGGGAGAGGGCGAGTCTTTATAGGGAGAAGGAGGGTACGGGGGGCTGTTAGACAGGAAGCTGCAGCTCTGGAAGTAGATAGAGTCAGGGGAGGGGGCGAGGTCTTCCTTACTAGAGAAGGAGGGTCCTGGGGGAAGAGGAGCTGCAGCCTGGAGTAGATAAGGGTCAGGGGAGGGGAGGTCTCTATAGAGAAGGAGTGGTCGGGGGGGCAGCGAGGAGCGCAGCGCTGGGAGTAGAATAAGGACGTCAGGGGAGGGGCGGTCTCTATCAGAGAGGAAGGGTCATGGGGGCAGAGGAGCTGCGAATGGAAGATAGATAAGGAGTCAGGGTTGAGGGGAGGTTCTCTATAGAGGAGGATCCTGGGGGCAGACACGTTTTAGGAAGCGAAGGAGCTGCAGTCTGGAGCTATAGGGTCAGGCGTGGGGAGGTCATCTATAGAGGAGAAGGAGTGTCCTGGGGGCAGAGGAGCTGCGAAGTGGAGTTAGATAAGAGTCAGGGGGGAGGTAGGAGGTCTTGTATAGAGAAGGAAAGGTCCTGTGGGCAGAGGGGCTGTTGCAGCTGGAGTGATAAGAGCTCAGGGGAGGAAGGAGGTACTCTATTGAGGAGAAGGAGGTCCTTCGGGGAAGGAGGATTTCACAGTGAGAGGGCAGTGGAGGCACGGTAACGTCGTCGAGAGGCCGAGTGGTGACTGCGGGCGCGCCAAGACCATGAACGGCGGGCATAGGTGAGGAGCTATGCAGCTGGTCGGAGTAAGATAAGGGTCAGGGGAGGGGAATGGTTTGTTTTTTATATCGAGCGAGTCCTAGGAGAAGGAGGGTCCTGGGGGCAGTATGGACCGCAAGGAGCTGCAGCCTGGAGTAGCTAGGGTAAATTAAGTAGTCAGGGTGAGAGGGGAGGTTTTCTCTATAGAGGGAGAACAGGAGGGTCCCTGGGGCAGTGGAGCAGGCAGCTGCAGCCTGGAAGCTAGATAAGAGTCAGGGTAGGGGGAGCGGTTTCTCTATAGAGGAGGGTCCTGGGGGCAAGAGGAGCTGCAGCTCTGAGAGCTAGGCATAAGAGTCAGGCGGAGGGGACCGGTTACTCTATAGAGGAGCAAGTGAGGGTCTGTGTGCAGAGGACGACTTGCAGCCCTGGAGTAGATAAGAGTCAAGGGCCGTGGGGGTGCGCCGGACGGTCTCTATAGAGCAAGGAGGGTCCAGGGGGCAGAGGAGCTATAGCCTGGAGTAATAAGAAAGTCAGGGACGAGTATGGGAGGTCAGTCTATAAGAAGGAGAGTCCTGGGGGCAGAGGAGCTGCAGCCTGGAGTAGATAAGTGTCAGGGTGTGGTGGTCTCTATAGGAGAAGGAGAGTCCTGGGGGCAGGGAACAAAGAAGAGCTGCAGCCTGGGAAGTAAATAGAGTCAGGGAGGGTGGAGGTCTCTATAGAGAAGAAAGAGGTACTGGGGGTAAGAGGAGCTGCAGCCTGGAGTAGTAGATAAACTGTCAGGAGGTGGAGGAGTTCTCTATAGAGAAGCGCGGGTCCTGGGGGCAGTGGAGACTATGCTGCCGGAGTAGATAGAGCTCAGGCGTGAGGGGAACAGGGTTCTATAGCGAAGGAGGGTCCTGGGGGCAAAGGGGCTGCAGCCTGGAGTAGATAGGGAATACTTGGGAGGGGGAAGGTTCTATAGAAGGCAGAAGGAGTGTCCTGGGGGTTGAGGAGCTGCAGCCTGGGATGTAGTAGATGAGTGTCAGGGAGTGGGAGAGCGTCGTCTTAGAGAAGGAGGGGGTCACTGGAGGGCAGAGGAGCTGCAGCTTGGAAGTAAGTAGATAAGAGTCAGGGGAGGGGAGTTCTATATAGAGGAGAAGGAGGGTCCTGGAGGCAGAGATGCTGCAGTCTGGTAGTAGATAAGAGTAAGGGGAGGAGGATGTTCTCTATAGAGGAGAATGGGTCCAGGGGGCGGGAGCTGAAGTCGGAGTAGATAAGAGTCAGGGGGAGAGGAGGAGGTCCTTATAGAGGAGAGAAGGAGGGTCCTGGGACAGAGGGAGCTGCTAGCCTAGAAGTACGATAAGAGCAGAGGTGTACAATCATTCCGGAGGGTAGCAGATCATAGAAGCTGACACGGGCCCGGAGATCTTAGAGGGTACGGGGCCCCAGCGCAGCTGCTGACTCGTTTGCTGCTATCCCTCAAGTCATATTCAGCTCCTACGCCCACGGCAGATGTTACCTCGAGTTGAAAATTAGTTCAGTGTACAGAGGGGATGCGGAGCTGCGGGGCCCGGTACGATCTTGCCTCCGAACACTGGAACCTTCCGACCCATCGCGTTGTAAGGTTAGTACAACTCCGGTTGTCACAGGGACCGTTAGCAGACAGAGGAGCGCTGTGACGCCTTCCGCATCTGATAATCAGCCTGCAACCGCGGAGAAGCTTGGTGCTGCTGAGGGGAGAGAGCGGCATAAGGTGAGTAAGGGATTTACTTTATTTTTTATATATTAAATGAGCACTGCCTTGCCCTTGTTATAAAGCCCTGCATAACTGGTATATAGTCCTGCCTGCCTGTATAGAGCCCTGTCTGTGCTGTATGATGCTCATGCTGCCTGTTATTTAGAACTGTGCCTGACAATATTTATAGCCCCACCAAAGCCCTGCCTGTTTTTTATAGCACACTGCCTGTCTGTATATAGCCCTGCCTCATATATATGCACCTGACTGCCTATATATAGCCCCCCACAAAGCCCTTGACTGCCATGTCTTTATAAGCAACATACTCACCCATGCTGTATATATGCTCTACCTGATGTATTATGCCCTAACTGACTTATTATGACCTGCCTGAAGATGGTTTTATTGACCTTTTATGCACTTTATATAGGCCCACCGCTCAATAGCCTGCACTGCGAGTGCCAGTGAATTTTAGCACCTATAGCATACCCAAAAACTTATGCCCTGCCTGATCACACTCCCCCACCCCATCACACTGTCTATGGCGCACCCTGATAGCTACCCTCAAGGCATGCCTTACATATATGGCCCCGTATAGTTACATATACTCTGCCTGCCTATCTTTATGGGGCCTATAGTACCTAATCCTGCCTGTCTATAAGGGGCCCATACTCTACCTAAACCCTGTTTTATGCCTATATGGGGCCCTATGTACCCAAACCCTGCCCATGTGGGGACCCCTTTGCCTACCTAAAATGGCCATCTGGGGCCCCCCCTAGCCTATTAAAAAAACCCTTCCCGCTAAAAAGGACCCCTTAGCCGGTGGGCAAGGGGGAGGTTTGGAAAAAAATGAGGCTTTAAGTATTTTTGTCAAATTTTCCCGGGACAAGTGGTGGGGCAGTCATGTGTTTCTCTGGACCGGTGCAGAACAAAGGGAAAAGTCAACGATTTATCAAAAAATTACCTGGAGTAAAACAAATGTAACTCCCATGTAATCACATATGCGCATGTCTGTGTAAAATGGTTTGTCTACCACTATAGGGTCATTTTTTTGGGAGGAATATACAGTCTGCGGGCCTGTGTACACTGATGTTACACTTTTTTGGTTCTGTATTGGGTTAATATACATTTCTAGACCTGTGTACATGGTTGTCTCCCACTATAGGGTCAAGTTTGGGGTTATTCAGTTGCGAGCCTGTGTACCGGGTGTTTTAACCACTATAGGTCACTGTAGGAGGAATTTTCAGTCTGCATCCCCTGTGTACCTGGTTTTTTCCACTATATGGCACGTATGGAGAAATATACATTTTTTGCAAAAGCCTGTGTCACTTTGCTCCCACTATTGGCCACTGTATGGGGTAATAAAACATTTGCAGAGCCTGTGTACATAATATTAAATATCAAAAAAAAAGGGAAAAAAAACAATACTCAAAAAAAAAAACGAAACAGAAACATGGCCATCTCATGTATTTTAAAGCTAAAGTGAGACAAAACACGCACAGAGGCAGCACACCCCCCCTGTATTAAAGAAAAATCCCCCGGGAGCTAATGGGTAGTGTCCCTAATTTTCCCCAATTGGTGGAAGAAAGCTGCACCTTAAATTGACATTTTCACATACATGCAAAAAAGCAAAAAAACCACAGTAATACGTTGGGAAACTTACGATCAAAAATACCCCTAAGACAAAACCCTCTCACCTTCCACGCTTGGGGGGGGGGGGGGGGGGGGGGGCTGTGGGATTCTTTCTTGCATCCAGTCCCAGTATGTTGGGGAAAAAAAATATTTTACCACTGGAAAAACATCAAATAGAGGTATTGGTAACTAATGGCATTTATTGTAAGCCTGCAAGCCAAAAGTCACGGTCCCCATTATTGCAGGTCCCTACCTCCCCTTAAAAATCACAAAAAAATTTCAGAAAAAAGGGAAAAAAATTTTTCAAGAAAAAACAGAAACGAAAAAATGGCCATATCACCCTATTTTAAAGCGAAGTGAGTAAAAAACAGCCAAAAGGGAGCCAGCCCCCTGTATTAAAGAAAAAATACCGCAGCCGCCCCCCCCCATGGTGGAAAGGTTGTGAGACGGGTTTTTTCTTTTGGGTAAATTTTTTTATCGTATTTTTCCAAAGTTGGTATGTGGCTTTTTGCTTGCATGTGAATAGATGCAATTTAAAGGTGCAGTTTTTGTCCCCCTAGTGGAGAGATGTATGGGAACCCCACCCATTTGTGCACCTGGGTATTTTTCTTAATGCATGGGGGGGGGGTGCTGCCCGGCTGTGGGTTTTTTCTCACTTCAGCTTTTCAGCTGAGTATGGCCCTGTTTCTGTTTCTGTTTTTTTTTTGAGTATTTTTTTTTCCCTTTTTTTGTATTTTTGTGATTTTAAGGAGTGTTGGGACCCGCAAAAGAGAGGAGCCTGACGTTTGGCTTGAGGCTTTCTTTTT
>JAODAL010057134.1:0-22865 GCA_025379985.1 Phyllomedusa bahiana
CGACCAGACCACGGTGGGCCAGGAACACCCCGCCGTTGGACGGTGCCAAGGTTTACGGAGAGCGCTAAACAAGTGGTGCATCGTAACCCGAGGCCCGTGCAGCGAGACAGTTTTGCCCCAGGTGATCGGGTTATGGTCAGGGCTAAGAGGCCATCTGGGAAGTTGGATGGGAGGCGGTCCCATATGTGGTCAAGAGAAGGGTGGACCCTGCCATCCCAGTCTGCGAGGTAGAGCCAATAGGGACAGGGGGCCCATCACGAAATCTACACAGAAATATGTTGAGGCGCTGTGATTTTGAAATGCCCGAAACTACGCCTGATGTACCTATCCCTGTCCAGCAGCCTCCCTTAGTTGAAGAATGGTGGGCTGTCCCATTGCCGGTGTCAACTGAGGTTCCAGCTATGACAATCTTGCCACCCAGGGAGAGAGTGGAGCAGCCAACACCTCCTTCCCCAGGGGATGTGCTTGAAGCCCCTGAGCCTATAGCCCCACTTAATTTCTAATACAAAAGATTCAGCTCACCTTTTTTTGGAGACTTGTCTATGTCGTTTGATAGAGGATCCTAGGAGTCACAGTTCACCCTTCCGGGCTCTCCGCCAGCCAAGCGGTAACACAACAGAGCGCAAACGGATATCCGGGCGTTGATCCCCGGCGGGACCCGCGCCTGCAAATACTCCCAAGTCCGGTTCCGGTAAAAACTATGATATTTATTGCAGTAATCTTAAAAACAGCACTACGGCATACATACTCGTGCATACAGGTGAAATAACATACGCGTTTCAGGCAATACACCCTTGTTCACTGTTACCAAATAGTATTATACACCTGTCTTATAAAACTAAGTAAAACCAATCACCTTTCTGATGTTAGACACGTGATCTTCCCAACAAAACAAACAAACAGAGGCGGTGGCAAAAGCTCAGGATTTTTTACCCCTTTCCCCATGGCTCTTGCAAAATCAGAACACAGACAATTGAACATATTATAGATATGACTACATGCCCGAATATATAAAATAATACTAAAGATCTATACTAAGAAATAACCTTCAATATTGTGTTTATGTGTGTCTTATATATGAATGCAATTTAATAAAAATTTAACATGTCTGTGCGATAGTTCAGACCTGCCGGTCTGCGGTCCAAAGTTTATTACCATGGGCCTCTTCTCCTGATCGCTTACCCAAATTTCCCCACCCGTAAGGTCGTGGCACGGTTTCAATGGCGTAGAACCTAAATCCTGACAGATCTGCATTATGGGATTCTAAAGCCCCATGTAGGACGCCCAGATGCAACGCTGGTGTACCCCCCTCAGCGCTATGTGCAAGACAAGTTTGTGTGGGGAGGGTTGTCGAGGAAACCCCCCTTTAGTGGGGTGGTATGTGGGATAGTGGGCCAGCCTCACTGTGTTTTCCAAGTAAAATCCCATGCATGACAGTTGTGAAATGTTTCTTTGTATTCTACTGTTTGGCCACAAGATGCCGCTATGTCCAGTTTCCAGTATATGCAAATGAGGGACATGGTATAAGACTGGAACATGGCACCAGCCATTTTGAGAAGCTGCTGAGACTCAGAGGAGAACAGACAGAGACAGTAACCGAGCTATAAAGGAGCCAGGATTCACAGTTGTTCCAGAGACAGAGGAGAGCTGACTGTTATACAGAGCCATCGCAGAGAGAGAGAGAACTCCTGGACAATAAGGACAAGCTGCCAAGATAGAGAGGACTGTCTGCAGCCGAACCATCCACTTCATCCACAAGGATCTGCACCAGAGGACAGGAATTGCCGGCCATCTTTAAGGTACCTCAGCGGATGCGTGCACGCCAATAAGCTCAGGACTGTGAGAAGGCCTGCTATTAGTTTAGATAGTTTAGGCTCAGTTACAGGCCAAAGGAGGGTTTCCCAAATACATCCTCCTGTTCAGGACTTGGAGAGTTTGATACCACACCGTTATCTACTTGAACCAGTTTGTGTCGCATGTGTGTTTGGAAGGGAAGTGGGTAAATCCATTTAAGCTGTGTAAGCTGCTGTGCTGCACCACGAGCCCCTGCAACTGCCTCCACACACAATTGTTCCCGTTGGAGCTTACGGTATTAAAAAGGTAAGGGGTTATCGGCCTTTCCGAACCCCACGGTTAGGTAAAGTTACCAGGCATCCAGAGAATACACTTCTGGCGGCGCGCTGTGCAGCACAGGGGCCCAAGATATGTATTTGTATATCTGTGTTTGTGGGATCTGTTCACCATCTTGTTTCAGAAAATTCAGGAAACCAAACTGTTGTTGAGCTGGTGTTGGAGTTGTGTTCTTTATCCGTGACTTCGCTGTATTCCAGTTAACCTGCCCTTGGTACTCGGTTTACACATTCCTTAAACTATGGAACTCATTACCACACCACAACAGACTCTCTTCCACTTCTACAACTTTTGAAATTCATCTTTTCAGGATAGCCTATGATTTACAATAACCCTGCTGTCACTACACCACATTACAAACATCTCCATCCCTCACCTTCTGTCTTCTTCCTCCTCCATTGTAGATCGTGATCCGTTGCAAGCAGGGTCTTCTCTCCTTCTGTATCAGTTTATTTAGTGTTTATTTTGTATTTATACTAATCCCATATATTTAAACCCCTTTGTTTGCTCAGTGCCCTAGAAATAGTGTCACTCAAAAATAAGTAATGGTAATAATAAGTAGCAATTCTTTTTAAAAATTCTGTTAGAGCCTGATGTTTGGATTGTCATCTTTAGGGTAACATAAACCATGCTGGCTGACACCGAGCCCCAGAAACAGTAATAGAAAGATACCTGTCAGACACCATCCATTACTAATACTGGAATGAATGGCAAAAAAAAAACATGCAGAAAAACAAAGATATACTTTATTTAAATAAACACTCTCCAACAACCTCCCTCATTGACCATTTTATTAAAAAACTGATCTAGTACCAGTTGTGCTGTTCTATTCAGTTATAGGTATTGTTATTCAACTGTATATATCATTGCATCCTTTTCTCCATCCATTCTTTATTATGTATTGTTGCTGCGCTGCCATCTGCTGACCAGAATTTACATATGCTCCCTCTGTCTTTGTTCGTAAAGTTTTTCTCTGAGGGAGTGTGGTTTTTTTTAAGCCTTGCTGAGTCATTTCCTGTTTAGTTATTTTCATCTTAATGTGACTGGAGCACACATCTTTTGGGCTAGCAGAAGCATCAATTTCTGACCAGCAAACTCCAGCAAATTGCAGCAGACATTCAGCAAAACAGAAAACAACAACAGTGCAGCAAAATAGTGCAGCAAAGCAACAGAACAGCAACAACAAACAGCAGCAGCAGCAGCAGCAACAAACTGCACCAAGGTTTATACTACTACAGAGATAACCACAGTTCTGTATCAGTGATCATTGCTCCTGCTCCAAGGTGAATAAACCGCATTCTGTTTCATACTACTGTGTTACTATATCTACTAAGCTGCTTGGTCCTGTCTGCTCCACATTCTGGATACGAAGGTAAGAAAGTCTCCCAGTCACTATCATCCACCAGCCAGTTACACCTTCATTCGCCTCATGTGGGGACAGAACAGTCAGAAATTGCTTTGATGCCCAATACATCAGTCAGAAATTGGCTTTAGAGCTCAAGACATCAGTCAGAAATTGTCTTAAAGCCCAAAGACATCAGTCAGATATTGGCTTAGAGCTCAAGACATCAGTCAGAAACTGCCTTACAGCCTAAGACTACAGTCAGAAATCTCCCTAGCAACAAGCACATGTGCATAATACCTCACGTTGCTACGGCCACCCAGACTTGAAAAACCCCGCAATTCGCTCAAATCACCCTGGTAATCTTATTCTGGTGTCCCGTAGAAGCTGTGCTGCGATTTTCAGCCCCCAAATCAAAAGTTGATTTTCTTAAAGAGACAGTGCACCTTAATTAAAATGGCCGAAAAACAGCTTGTGCAATTTCCCAGTGTTGAAACACAGCAAGGACAACTTGATACTGAGGATTTTGAAGAGCAGGAAGCAGAACTTGCACTTCCAGCAGACCAAGTTGTACGACCAAAACGCTCTCTCAAACCGACACTAAAGCTTATTGAAAACTATCGCAATATAAAAGATGAGCTCTGTGATAACCTGGAAGAGCGATAGGAACAAGTTACCTCCCTAATGTCGGGCTTTCATTCCTTCAAAGGTGATGCCGAGAGCCTACAAGAAGCTGTTGCACGGTTCAATACAGCACACGAAAAATATAAGCAGTTGTTTGCAAAGTATATCACCTTCTTAAAAGACTCTAATGTCGATGAAGCCTTAACAGAGCTGAACAAGTCATAATCAGTGGAAAGAGAAAGAGATGTCATGGTGCAGAATGCTAAAGATAAAGCGGAACGCCGTATCTCTCACTTACAAGAGACCAGATCGCACAGATCAAACTCATCTAAACATTCGTCACGAACATACAAATCATCTTGCTCAAGAACCTCAGTCCTGAGTGACAGAATACTAGAGGCCCGCATAGATGCAGAACAAGCCAAAATAAGACGTGCCTTCAGAGAAAAGGAAGTAATGGCAGAAAGAAAACGTGCAGAGGCTCAGGCTGAAAGGAAACGTGCTGAAACAGAGGCTCAGGCTAAAAGAGCAAGTGCAGAAGCAGAGGCTCAGGCTAAAAGAGAAAGTGCAGAAGCAGAGGCTCAGGCTGAAAGAAAAAGTGCAGAGGCTCAGGCTGAAAGAGAAAGTGCAGAAGCAGAGGCTCGGATAAAGATTCTTCAAATAGAGATGGAAGAGGAAATCACATCGGCCAAAGTGAAGGTACTTGAGCTAGTAATGAGCCAAGGTCTTGATCCAGTTTGCTTGCCACAGGAAATGGACAATCCAGTTGATCGCACCAGTGACTATGTGCTGAAACAGTTACCTGCAGAGCCCCATGTCTCTAATACTGTTCAAGTTGACAACACTGAAACCTCCAAGTCAGCTCTACCTGCATCTCTGATGCCATCCACAGCACCCGCACCAACTAATGACCATCAACTAGATGTGCCTTCTCAAGGACAGGTATCACAGGAAGATGGCCACCAGGTGTTTTCTGGCCTAGTTCCACAGCGTGAGCAGCGGACATCAGAACTTCCAGAGGCTGAACCACAGCTCAAACCTGCAGCAACATCATTCTATCCGGGAACATCTCACCCTGTCACGCCAGGCAACCCATATACCCAAGGGGTACCACGAGCTGACATGGCAACAAGCAGTGAGAAAGCAGTTATATCTGAGTTCGCTAGGTACATGGTTAGCAGGGAGCTGATTAACACCAGTCTTTCAAAATTTGATGACCGCGCAGAGAGCTACAGAGCCTGGAAAGCAACCTTCAAAGCTGTCATTGCCAACCTTAACCTAACTGCAGAGCAGGAGCTTGATCTTATGGTCAAATGGCTGGGCCCAGGCTCTACAAATCGCATCAAGAGCCTCAGAACCGTCTATGTGGGACAAGCAGAAGCAGGTCTTGCCGCTGCCTGGCAGAGACTTGAACGTACCTTTGGCAGTGCCGAAGCAATAGAGAAAGCCCTATTCAAGAGACTGCAGAACATTCCAAAGATCAATCTCAAGGAAGTCCACAAGCTTCAGGACCTAAGTGATCTGCTCATGGAACTGGAACTCGCTGAAAGAGACCCTCGTCTGTCTGGATTATGCTACCTGGATACCGCCCATGGGGTGAATCCAATTGTCGTAAAGCTGCCTTACAGTTTGCAAGAAAAGTGGGCAACATCAGTCTCAAGATACAAAAGGACACATGATGTCACCTTTCCCCCATTCATTCATTTCTGCAGGTTCATCGATGAGCAGGCCCAGATGAGGAATGACCCCAGTCTTGACTTCCTGGAGTTCAACACTACAGCTGCATCATCTTCAAGGTACGAAGGCGTCACACAGAAACACAGAGACTTTAAGAACAACAGTGTGAGTGTTAGAAAAACTAACCTGCCACCATCTGCAGCACTCACGGGTAAACACCATACTAATTCTCCAGGAGACAAGTCCTTCAACCGTGAATGTCCCATTCATAAAAAACCTCACTCACTAAACAAATGCAGAGGATTTAGGTCCAAACCCATACAGGAGCGCAAGAAAATCCTCACTGAGCTAGGGGTATGTTTCAGATGTTGTGCTTCATTGGAGCATATGGCTAAGGACTGTAAATCTGCCATTATGTGTGAGGAGTGTCACAGCGACAGACATGGCACAGCTATGCACCCAACTCCACTCACCAGCGATTCATCCACTGCAGTGACCAGTATTCCCGCTTCAAGCCATGGCGGGGAGCCCCAGAAACACGCTAACACTGCCACAGATGTTTCCTGCTCATGCTCGGAGGTATGTGGAGAGAGCCAAAGGGACAAATGTTGTGCCAGAATATGTCTTATCAAGGTTTACCCAGAGAGTCAACCAGAAAAGGCCGTAAAAATGTACGCAATCATTGATGACCAAAGCAACCGGTCCTTAGCTGGACCTAAGTTCTTTGAAGCATTTGGGATCAAAGGACCCACAAAACCCTATACCTTAAATACCTGCTCAGGCAGCATAGAGACTTGTGGAAGAAGAGCACAGGGATTCATCGCTTCTCCTATCAACGGGGATACAGAGATACCCCTACCTACACTGATCGAATGCGACCATATACCCGATCACAGAGATGAGATTCCTACCCCAGAAGCTGCACTTCACCAACCACACCTAAGGCACCTAGCCAGTGTTATCCCACCTTTGGATTTGGACGCCGAGATTCTACTCCTGCTTGGCAGAGACAATCTAAGGGTACACAAGGTGCGTCAACAGTGTAACGGTCCTGACTACGCCCCGTACGCCCAGAGACTAGACTTGGGATGGGTAGTCATAGGAAATGTATGCTTAGATCAATCAGGAATTGACTCCTTTAAGACTTACATGCAAGGGGACGGACGCACATCTTACATCAAGCCATGCCTTCATCACTATGAGGTGAAAGAGAAGCCTCCCCACCACATCCAGCTGCCCGACATCATCCCCTCCCCCTATGCAGACAATCCGAGGAGATCATTGTTTCTCACAACTAAGGATGATGATACAGTAGCCTTGTCAGTAGAAGACAGAGAATTCCTCAAGATAATGGACAGTGACTTTTCTAAGGATGAAACCGATCACTGGGTTTCTCCATTACCCTTCCGAGCTTCCAGAGTAAGACTCCCAAATAACCGGGAACAAGCTTTGTCAAGATTTTACTCTCTTCAGCGTACCCTAAAGAGCAAGCCTGAAATGAGAGAACACGTTGTCACATTTATGGAGAGAATATTCCAGAACAACTATGAAGAACCAGCTCCATCCCTAAAGAAGAACAAGGAGTGCTGGATACAGGCGCATTGGGACTTAAACATCTCCTTCCAAGACACATCTTGCAGCTGTGACAGCGACCTTCCCAGCATCATCTCCAACCTTCATCAGCGCCACAAAATAGTTATGACCAAGAATCATAATAAGAGAAATTTCCATCAGCACAGTTTTGCATCTACAGATGACTTCGTAGGCAAGAAGCGAGAATGCTCTCCCAACAGTAACAGCGATTACCCACTCGAAAGCAAGAAAGCCAGAAGTGAGTCTCCAAAGGAAAACTCTCAGACTCCATTGCTGGAGGAGCCATTGGCTCAATTGACCCCTGAAGAGCACTACAGACATATAATGGCAGCACTTAATGAGCATAGCAGTTTTGAGGAACAACAACAACGGCTGTACCTACTGGCCAACACCATGGCAGTACCAACCCACAGTGATCTGCTCCGGGCACGACAAGAAGTGACAGCTGTTGTGGTGCGAAACCCCGGACCAATGGAAGCTCACATATCCACCTCCAGTAACTTCTCGAGACAGAGGAAGAAGCAAGGCCAGCTACAGCATCAGGATACTTCCCACTTCATTGACAAGGAGATGTCTCACCCGCCTCCACTGCTGTCACCACAAAACGCCCCTCACATCGCCTTGGGGCCACACCTGAGACCACCATTTCTTGGGGAGCCATCTGCATTGTGTCAGAGTCCAGGTTACGATTTCTTGCAACCAGCCCAAGCTGAAATGTTTGCACGACAGCAAGAAATTTCACGGAAGCAGAACTTGGCCAGACTTGAGATGTTGGCAGAAACTACCCGCCAAAAGAAGCTGGAGAATTCACACAGACAGTAACTTTTAGCTGGTGATCCACTGATTCCTCCCAAGGAATCCCAAAGTGCCAAGGGAACAAGTCGAAAGTCTGCTCATCACCGGCTGGAGCCCCAAGGAGACTATAGTGAAACAAAGGAACTCTTGGATCAACACACCCATCAAAGCCTGTCATTATCTCCATCAGAGTCACCTACTCAGCATTTGGGACCAGGAATTAACAAAGGAGATGCAAAATATTTGCCCTCCAGCTCAGTGCCTCCACATCAGCCACTTCCCTGTGGTTACCGCAAGGCACTCCTTCCACCCAGCCACATTTCACCGAAGAAAAAGAAATGGCAACACCACAAACCATATCAGAAAGAAGGAGACCTCATCTTGATGAAGGAACAAACTGAACAGATTGACTGGCCTATGGGACTAGTTACAAAGGTTCTTCCCAGCAAAGATGGCAAGATCCGGAAGGTGGAGTTGAAGATATCCAGGAAGGGTGAGCCTAAAACATTTGCAAATCCAATCAACGAACTCATTCTAATACTGCCCATTGAGAATGTTCCTGAAGGATGAACAGTGCCGAAATTTGTTCCATATTCCTCAGTTGATAAACAGGACTACCTTAGTGTTTATGTAGCATTCTAACATGTTTTGTTACAGGTTGTGGACTATATTTTATAGACATTAGTTTATAGTGAAATCCCCCCTATGGGAATTTCAGGCAGGGAATGTGCTGTTCTATTCAGTTATAGGTATTGTTATTCAACTGTATATATTATTGCATCCTTTTCTCCATCCATTCTTTATTATGTATTGTTGCTGCGCTGCCATCTGCTGACCAGAATTTACATGTGCTCCCTCTGTCTTTGTTCGTAAAGTTTTTCTCTGAGGGAGTGTGTTTTTTCTAGCCTTGCTGAGTCATTTCCTGTTTAGTTATTTTCATCTTAATGTGACTGGAGCACACATCTTTTGGGCTAGCAGAAGCATCAATTTCTGACCAGCAAACTCCAGCAAATTGCAGCAGACATTCAGCAAAACAGAAAACAACAACAGTGCTGCAAAACAACAATGCAGCAAAGCAACAGAACAGCAACAACAAACAGCAGCAGAAACAGCAGCAACAAACTGCACCAAGGTTTATACTACTACAGTACAGAGATAACCACAGTTCTGTATCAGTGATTATTGTTGTATCCAAGGTGAATAAACCACATTCTGTTTCATACCACTGTGTTACTATATCTACTAAGCTGAGCCTGCTTGGTCCTGTCTTCTCCACATTCTGGATACGAAGGTAGGAAAGTCTCCCAGTCACTATCATCCACCAGCCAGTTACACCTTCATTCGCCTCATGTGGGGACAGAACACCAGTCCAATCTAGTTCAATGGATCCGATTTAGTCTGAAGGGGAACCTTGTAAAGATACGGGCTCGGCAGACGTTTAAATGACTATTGTGCCGTTATATCTAGGGACTCATCAGAGACATACTCTAGGACTGGAATTTTTCTTTTTCCCTTTTCTTCTCCATTCTATCCAGACTGCCATGATGACTTCTCCTGGCCACAACTCTTCCCTGCAAAATTTATCATACAAACATCTTAGAATTCTATTTTTTAGCATACATGTGGCCACCTCTGCACAAACTCCACATTTGGTGATAGTTGGGGAGGTTATGGAGTGATAGGTGCAGGTGGAAAGGTTATTGAGTGATAGGTGGAATGGAGTGATAGGTGGAGGTGAAATGACTATGGGGTAATAGGTAAAGAGGTTATGGGGTGATGGGTGGGTTGCATTTTGTGTTGGCACTAGGATGCATAACACAATGGTGGGGGAGGGTCGGGAGAGAGCAGTGCAGAGCACAGCTTTCAATCTCCTTGGGGGAGCAGAGGACCATCCCCCTGGAGATTGTGCAACAGCTGTGTCTGTACTCCCCAGAATAATATTGTGCAGGTTGAACTCCGTACCCTGCACCCCCAGAAGATCAGCCGCAGACATAATCTTCAGGGGGTGCAGAAGATGGAGTTTAGTATGGTCATGTTTTTTTGTTTTTATTTTTATATAGGTTTCCCCTTTGGATTATGTCGGACTCATTGGATTATGTCAGATCAACGTTGGATTGATTTCTTTAATAAAATGCTGAAAGAGGGATGGTGTCGGGGAATGTTTATTTAACTAAAAGTTTTATTGTGCAATTTGTGTCTTTATTTTTTCCATTTCATTTCAGTTTGATTATTGGATGTATCTGACAGATGCCTCGCCATTACTATCGCTCGATCTTGGTTTTAGCCAGTGGGAGTTTTGTTATTCCAGGGCTGACACTAACCCCATGTCACTATTACCCAAGTATCCAACACACCAGGGGTACCGGAAGAGCCAGATTACCACCAGAAGCAGACCCTCTAATATGATGGTTCGTTTCTGGGGCAGCTGTAGGCTGGTATTTTTAGAGTGGGAAATGTTAATGGACCTTTACATTCTGATAGTATCAGGCTGCAGCTTTCACTTTTACCTTGGCTGGTTATGGAAAAGGGGGGGCCCCTTGTCCTAAAGTGGTTTACTCCTGTACACATTACAGTGGATGCCCATGTTTAGATTTTCATTAAATAAATACATTTTTGGAAAAGAAACGATACCCACCCTCTATTTTCCATAACCAGCCAAGGTAAAACTGACAGCTGCAACCTGATACTATCAGAATAGGAAGGTCCATCAATACTGGTCCTTTCCCATTCTAATAATACCAGCCTGCAGCTGTTCCAGAAGCAGAAAATCACATTAGAGGGTCCGTTTCTGACGGTTACCGGCTCTTCCCAGTACCTCTAAAGTGTTTGGTACTGGGGTAATAGTGACATGGGGTTAGTGTCAGCCTTGGGCAACAAGAAACACCGCCTGCTGACATCAAGCCCAAGCGATAGTAATGAAGTGGCATCGGTCAGACACCTCCATTTCTATCACTGGAATTATATGGAAAAAAAACAAAACACACAAATTGCACAAAATAAACACTATCTGACAACAACCCTCTTTAACCAAGGTTGGTCCGACATAGATCCAAGGTTGGTCCGACATAGTTCACTGAATCCGAAGTAGTCCAAATCGGAAACTGTAAGTAAACAAACATTACACACATACATATAGGCTGGATAAAGAAGCAAAAAGAAGAAGCCAGCTCACCACTCCATCCTTATGGGCTGCACGGCTGCACTCTGGTGTGCTTAATCAACCGGAACAAATGAAGAAATGGATGCCAGCAACTCCATTGATGCATTTAAAACTGGAAGCTTTTAATGACAATCCAAGCCGGGGAGATACATACAAGTGGGGGGTATGAGCTGACGCCTTTCGAGTCCAGCAGGACTCTACTACGATTAAGAGTCCTGCTGGACTCGAAACGCGTCAGCTCATACCCCCACTTGTATGTATCTCCACGGCTTGGATTGTCATTAAAAGATTCCAGTTTTAAATGCAACGATGGAGTTGCTGGCATCCATTTCTTCATTTATATAGGCTGGATAGCCTGTTCAGCATCCAAGAAAGCGGGGTGACACCAATCGACCACAGGTAATATCCAGCATTCCATGATAGGAAAACTGTGATCCACTAATGGGGGATAGAGTTTCATCAAGCTTTCCTGGATGCTGAATAGGCTATTGCTATAGACAAATAACCAGAGCCTGTCCACTGCAGCCTATATCCAGCCCTCTGCAGTCGCCAAAGATGGACTGCAGGGGGCAGGAGACAGGCATAAACACCTGTCCCCTGAGGCCTCTGGAGACAGACCACAGGGGGTGGGAGATAGGGAGCAGAGGGCAATTTCTACCCCCTTCAGTCTGTCTCCTGCCCCCCTGTGACCGCCAGAGACAAACTGCAGGGAGCAGAAGACAGTAAGCAGGGGGCAACTTCTACCCCCTGCGGCTTGTCTCTTGCTCCCTGTGCCTGCCAGAGACAGACTGCAGGGGTCAGGAGATAAGGAGACACTCCGGCCCCCTGCAGCCGCTGGAGACAGACGGCAGGGGACAGGGAAAAACTCCAGTCCTCTGCAGCTGCAGGAGACAGTCGGGAAAAAGGCTGCAGAAGTTTTCTCTCTTCTGCCGCTGCAGTAGGAGGATACAGCGACAGATGCAGCCGCAGGAACGAGGATGCATCAGGGCCAGGGAGACGGGAACAGGAGCAGGGATCAGTAAGTACTTACCACCCTGTGTCGAGATCGTGGTGAACTCCTTCTGGGCAGTGTGTACATCCTGAAAAGGCCGTGAGTGCTGCCCTGCTTAACTTTTATAGTGGGCAGAGGTTGCTGCCCCCGCAGTGGCACCGGAGCAGCATCCTATGATGCTACTATGCACTCACTTAAAGAAAACTTGCAGCCAGAAGTCTGCGGCAGTTTTTGCTAACCCTTCCGGGGGGCTGGAGGGTGACGCCCATTTGCGGGACCCTCCCAGCCAATCCAGGACGGTTTGCAAGTATGTATTATAACAGTCTCCCACCATCATAAGTGTCTCAAGTGGTTACTATTTACAGTGTATATTAGTAAAGCCACCTTGTGGACATTGTCTATCACTATAGCTACTGAAATTTCTGTATTTTCTACTACTCTACTACAAGTCTCTTTTCTTATAGAAAGGTATTGTTTCTCTTCTATATCACAGTAATTCCACACTTTGATGATTCACAACTCTGTTTTCTTCATGGATGTCTTCATTAACTTACTTATGGGGTAACCTCCATACACCAAACACAGCGACACTCAAACATGTTTCATTAGTGTAAACTTCTCCTCTTCACCACTATCAATATGTTATGGCAAAATCCATTAAACCCAAACTTAAAGAAAATCCACTCTGTTTATCGGACGGACATAATGACTGACCTACGTGCATTTCTAGAACATTTTCTGTCTACTACTTTAACCAACATCTTCGCTTTAGTAGATGACCTGAGGACCAGAGTCCACCAAATGAAATCAAAAGTGGATGATCTGGCCACTAAGGATGAGCAATAATATCAACAAAAGTTGAAATCGGCACGATTTTTACGTTTATCGGAATTTTCCGATGACGCAATAGTTTCCGGGAAAATCTTAAAGATAATTATTATCACGTTTACTATCGCGCCTTTTTCGGCGTTTCCTGTAATTTTGCCGGCCAGTCAATCAGCTCAGAGCATAGAGGAAGGTAAGGGGGGTATATGACGTCAGCTGTGGGTGGTGCACATCTCGCTGCCTGTCCCAATAGCTGTTGTCACAGCTCAGAGACACAGTCTTTTTTCATACAGAAAACCATCCTTGTAGCTGTGAAGCTTAGGATATAGCTACATTAGAGAATTTTAGTTCTTATTTAGTTAGAGAGAGACCTGTAAAGACATCTATTGCTGTGTGCAGCCGCGGCGAAGGGGGAGGGGTGGTCGGAAAGGAGGGGGGATGATGTGCAGCCCAGCCTGTCCTGTCCTGAACTCGCATTGAAATAGCAATTTTTTTAAACATTTTTTGGCCAGCAGACCTCCCAACTGAGGTGAAATTGTCCCTTTTGTTTTTGTAGTTCTATTGGTGTCCGTGCGTCCTAGTTTGTGGCAAATAGTCCCCTTGTACGTAAATTGGGTTACAGATATTTTATAGTAACTGGTGCCTGTTGTCAGTGGTGCCAAAACCGCCATATCTAATCCATATAACTTTTAAATAGTTCTATTGCAGTCCATGTATCTCAGTTTGGCGCAAATAGCGCACTTGTCCGCAAATTTGGTTACAGATATTTTATAGTAACTAGCACCTATTTTCAGTGGTTCCAAAACCCCCATATTTAATCCATATAACTTTTAAATAGTTCTATTGCAGTCCGTGTGTCTCAGTTTGGTTCAAATATCGCACTTGTCCGCAAATTTTGTTACAGATATTTTATAGTAACTAGCGCCTGTTTTCAGCATTGTATAACCGCCATATCTCATCCGTATAACTTTTCAATAGTTGTATATTGCACTCCGTGTGTCTCAGTTTTCAACAAATTATCGTACAAGTGCGCTATTTGCGCAAAACTATCAATTGCTAGTCCTACTGGGCAGTTGTAAATCTAAGGGACTGAAGGAAGAACATTGTTGATTTGGTTTATGCATAAAAAAGAATACACCCGCTTCACCCTCTTCTGGCTGTTTTTATATGGAGATCAATCTCAAGGTATAAATTCCAAGCGTGGTTGAAAGACGAGCTCGGAGACAGCCCATGGATTCACTGGGCAGTACAACATGTAATCAAAAAATAGAGGTTCTCCAGCTCCATCACATTAAAAAGTTTTCTTTATTCCAAAAGTCTAAAAATCCATAATGTATGTAGCAAGTAGCTTACGCGTTTCAGGTAAAAATAACCCTTATTCATAGCATTAACTGTCGATTTGGTGTTAAGGTTCTTCCACCAGACCGCATTTTACAGATATTTGATAGAAACAATTCTCTTTTTAATCCTAGTTGGCCATTGGAAATTAGAGGGATTTAAGAATACCTGTGATTTGCCGTCAATGCAGTACAGTTTCTCAATAAGAGACTGTGAAAAACTCTTCTATACTTTTTAAATTTTTATCTTTCTGAACATGGAGTGAGCTACAGGTGGTAAGCGAGCAAAGCATGGTGTAGGACAAGGAGCTAGAGGTATGAGAGAAGGTGCTCCTTCCACTGCTGCGGTCAACACGCAAGCCAGCACCATCGTCAGTTGCAGGACCGCCACGCCTGTCATCGCTGGGTCGGTTCCCTGTGAATATCAGTAATGAAGAAAATCGCCAATATGTTCTTCAGTGGTTAACGCAACCTGCATCCTTCTGTTTTACCTCCTCGTCCTCCCAGTCATGGCCACAAATGTCATCATCATCATCGTCAGCATCCGTCCAACCTGAAGCGGAGGCAGGCCAAATGTCAACTTATGTACCCACCGGTGGGGATAATCCATTTTCTGAAGACCTCTTTGATGACACAATGCGGTGGGGGTCAGAAGGCATTTCAAAAGATCAAGAGGCCAAAGAGGATGATTTGGTCTGCTCTGACGCCCAATCGCTGATGCCATCAGAGGAGGAGAAGGAAGCTGGTCAGTTGGCACAAATCCTGAGTGGTCGGCAACGCCTTGCACCTGTGGCTTGTAGCCCGCAGCTCCAAGACGTAGAATGTCAGGACGAGGAAATCACCTGTGATGATGATGATGATAACGACATTGCGGATCCAACGTGGGATTTTCAGCAGAATTTGCTTGCCAAACATGTCTAGTCACATGCAGCGAATGCATGAGCTGAAATGGAGGGAAGACTTGGTGAAAAAAGGCCACACCGGTCCTGGGCTTCCAACCACTGTCACACCCTCTGTCTCCTCCTCCTCCGCCACTTCAAAGACCAAGTGTTCTTCTGCTGCCCATGTCCCTCAGCAGCATGAGCAAGGATCAGCCTCCGCTTCAGCCTCCACCATCGCCCGACTATCATCATCACCACCAGAGACACAGCATCCCCCTTCTCCTTCCACCAGTTTCACCTGCACACTGTACAGCGGCCAGTCTAGCAGCCAGCCTTCCGTTTAGCGATGGATTTTTAATTGTTTTTACTGTTTACCCAATAAAGTGCGTTCTTTCTACTTTACCTGAATCTGGAGCACGAGTGCCGGAATTTATCTCTTTCTATACACTCTGGAATTCAACCCTCCACATGCTCCAGCGATTGTGGCAGCAGCGCAACGCCATTACGCAGCACGCAGCGCCACATGGCCTGACACGCAGCGGTGCGGACCACGGGGTGTTGAGCCACCGAGAGTGGAGGCAGGTGAAAGAGCTCTGCACCATCCTTGCCGGTTTTGAAGAAGCCACCTCAATGGTCAGTGCAGACAATGCCCTTGGCAGCATGAGCATAGTGGTGATCTTAGTTCTAGAATAAGTGTTGGACACGCTGAAACAGCAGGTCCCACCAGCGACGGGGGAGGAGGCGGACACAGATGCGGACACAGAACCTTACTCTCTGTCGGATTCAGAAGGCCCGACACTTTCACAACTTTATCGGTCTTCGTTAGGCAGTGGTTTGGGGTCCAGGGCTGGTGCAAGGCAGCGCCTCAGCTCTCAGGGTACATCATCTAAGTCAAGTCAGGGCTATGTTGAAGCTGAGGCGGAGGAAGCGGAGGAGGAGGATGAGGTATGGCTGGACACAGATGCTACCGGTGTCCCTGCCTTGGAAAGAGGTTGGCATGGATTTGAGGCGGAGGAGGAAGACAAGGAAGATCAGTTTACTAGTGCCCCTCGATCCCGAGGCTTGGGAAATCAAGGCTCCATCTCTCACATGAGTGCTTGGATGCTCCATTTCCTCCAACAGGAATTGGAGACCGTGCTCATTGATAAACTGAAGACATCTGCTGCATCTGCTTCACGTTCTTCTAATGTCACGCTGCAACAACGTCAGCAACGTGACAGCAGTAGAGTAGCCTTAGCAGCAGCAGCAGCGAGCATTGTGGAAAAAGACTAATGGGTGACCTCTGGCAATCCTTATTTACTACCTCACCAACGCATGTAATGCAGGGCACACATACGACACACAGAGACCGGCTTAAGATCATGGTGCACGACTATCTGCGTCTCAACACCGATGTTTTTGGATATGTTCCGGACCCATTGACTTCTGGGTATCCAAAATGGATTAATGTCCCGAACTCACTCACCACGCCATAGAGGCATTGTCCTGCCTAGCAGCCAGCATCATATCTGAGCGGACCTTCAGCACAGCTGAAGGAGTCATTACAAACACATCCGGCTTTCCACTGACAATGTGGATTGTTTGACTTTCATCAAGATGAATCAGGCGTGTATCTCTGATGATGTTGTGGCCCCAATTGCAGAGATCACCAATTGGTTGCCGGTCTACTTCACATTCCTCTTCAAAAAGAAATGGTCCTCTTGAAAAAATTTTTGTTAAATGATCATTTCTTACTGCAACTTTGCAAGGTCATTTTTCTGGTTTTGCGGTTAGGAGACTGTAAAAGACCCCAATTGTACACGGTTTCATGAAAAAAACATATTCCATTTACTCACTTCTTCATGAAAATTTTAAGCACTGTCATGGTGCCATGGTGGTCATGGTGCTGTGAGATGTAGCTATAATCAAGGTCTTTTGAAACAGAAATGTTGGTTCTAAGTGGCAGTTCTTCCTCACAATTTTTAACAGTGGCTTAGAAGTCATGTCATTTTTATAATTTTTTGGTCATGGTGCTGTGAAATACAGCTATACTACAAGTCCTATTATAAAAAATGTGGTTTCTAACAGACATTTGTTCTTTACAATTGTCAACAGTGGCTGAAGGGTCATGTTTTGAATTTTTGGGGGCATGGTGCTGTGAAATACAGGAATAAGTAGGACACTGTTAATGGACACATATTGCAAAATGACTTGTTTTTGCAAGATCTTTAACATAGCTAGCAATCCCTGTAGTGAGACAACCCGTTTAATGCAATTAAAAAAAGAGAAACAAAGACGTGGTGGGATTCCATCCTATTTTAAAAATGTGTTTTCTAGAATTAAACTACAAAAATACTTGCATGTACAAAATAGCTGATACAAATATTCCTTTGATTTGTACAAGGGAGGTACAGTAACCATTGATAAAAGACTTGAACAGATGTAGGTTATTCAGAGGACATGGAGTATGGAGCACATTCATCACCCTAAGAACAGAGTCAATTTCCTCCAGCAGGGTGAGTAAAATGAGAAAAAGAAAGCCAAGAAAAAGGGCACCTGGGTGGAACAGGAGCATCAACTATCAGCGTTTCCAAGTGAAGCTCAATAGGTCTGCACTCATATGGAGGGGCAAGCGCTCTCGTAGAGGCAGAAATTTCTCAAGCGCTACCCAGGTCTTGATAATCCTTTTAAACAGAATGAAAGCGGCACTCACCAATCTTCTCTTTAGCAGTTTTATTCCTTTAAAACTTCATAACATCAGACAGGGAGGCAAACACACATGTGAAGGCCGACTACCCAGGTCTTGACTGTCTTCTGAGGAAGGATCGAGGTCTTAGCTCACATTTCCGCTTCCGCACTCTGCTTCAGCACGACTGTTTTCATTGCTGCGTCATAAGGGCATTTTTGCCATGTTAATAGATGACTGATGCCAGCCCTGGCTCTCACTGCACCCAACGTAACTCTGGCCCTGCTAGCTGAACCTGCGTGTTAATAGATGACAGACGCCAGCCCGGGCTGTCACCCCACCCACTCTAACTCCGGCCCTGCAAGCTGAACCTGCGTGTTAATAGATGACTGATGCCAGCCCGGGCTCTCACCGTACCCACTGTAACTCCGACCCTGCTAGCTGAACCTGCTTGTTAATAGAAGACAGACGCCAGCCCGGGCTCTCACCGCACCCACTGTAACTCCGGCCCTGTTAGCTGATCCTGCGTGTTAATAGATGACGGACACCAGCCCTGGCTCTCACCACACCCACTATAAGTCCAGCTCTGCCAGCTGAACCTCCGTGATCCACGTTTACAGCCTCACCCACCTTGATCAGTAATTTCCTTCAACCCACTTGACAGTAGAATGCAGGATTTTCAGACAGGCCTCGTTGACCTACTGGGGACATCTGTTTCGTTTGCTTCACATTCTAATGTCATGGTGGAACAATGTCACCAGTAGAATGGCAAGTAGCTCTAGCAGCAGCAGTATTGGAAAACTAGTTTTTTTTTAATATAATTTATTTTTTATTGCAAAATTTTCTGCTGATGGCCCATAAGGGCACCTGTGCAGGTTTTTAGGTCAAGTTGCGGTACAGGATATGGATAGACAATGTCCATTTCACTAAAATACTGCTTCAAATACTACTTTCTTCCAGCACTTTGTGATCTGTGGGTCATGCAGTTTTAGGGGTCATGCTGTGGTACAGGAAAGGTATAGTCAATGTCCAGTTCAACTAAAATGGTGGTTCAAAGACTACTTTCTTCCAGCACTTTTTAATCTGTGGGCCATATGGGTTTGGGGGTCATGCTGTGGTACAGGAAAGGGATAGTCAATGTCCAGTTCAACTACAATATTGCTTCGAATAATACTGCCTTCCGGCACTTGGTAATCTGTGGGTCATGCTGCGGTCTAGGACAGGGATAGTCAATGTCTAGTTCAACTAAAATGGTGGTTCAAAGACTGCTTTCTTCAGGCACTTTTTATTCAAGGGCATCTTTGCTGGTTTTGGGGCATGCCGCTGTAAAAGAAACCAATAGTAAATGTCTTACTGACAAAAAGCTTATTTACCACGCTTCAAGGCCATCAAAATGAACACCGGGACCGGGTGTCCACCCTCCTTGATCCACGTTCCAACTCAAAAGTCAGCAATTTCCTTCAACCCACTTGACAGTAGAATGCAGGAATTTGACACACTGGGGAATCACTGACCAACTGGGGGCATCTGTTGCATCTGCTTCACGTTCTAATGTCACGGTGGAACAACGTTAGCAACGTGCCAGCAGTAGAATGGGAAGCAGCCGTAGCAGCAGCAGCAGAATTGGAAAAATAGTTTTTTAAAATAATCAATTTCTTATTGGGAATTTTTATTCTGAAGGTCCATAACGGCATCTTTTGGTGGTTTTGGGGTTAGGCTACTTTAAAATGGATGCCAGGGGTGGCAATAGGGCAGTATTCCTGCCAGGGGCCAGAATCAAAAGGTGCTCTGTGATATGTTAAAAATAGTAAAAATAATGGGTGGGCACTAGTGTTGAGCAATTACGTTGGCCATCGACATCGGTCGATGGTCGATAGTCGACCATCATCGACAAGATAATCGATGGTCAATGGTAGATTATGATCAATGACCATTAAAGTCTATGGGAGAGCAACAACACCTTCATTCTTACACCCAAACAGGGCTGGAGAAGCTGGAATTAAAATCCACAACAGTCAAATGGATACGTGCTACATCTTAGGCAACACACTTAGGTTATAAAAGCCACAGAAAAAAAATCACAGACCATTCACTATCCCTGTCTTGTACCACAGCATGACCCTTAAACCTGCATCACCCACAAATTAAAAAGTGCCAGAAGGCAGTATGATTTGAACCATCATTTTACTTGAACTGGACATTGACTATCCCTGTCCTGGGCCACAGCATGAGCCCCAAACCTGCATGACCCCAGATTAAAAAGTGCCGGAAAAAGGAGTCTTTCAACCACCATTTTAGTTTCACTGGACATTGACTATCCCTGTCCTGGGCCACAGCATGAGCCCCAAACCTGCATGACCCCAGATTAAAAAGTGCCGGAAAAAAGGGGTCTTTCAACCACCATTTTAGTGTCACTGGACATTGACTATCCCTTTCCTTGTACACAGCATGAGACACAAACATGCATGACCCCCACAGTAAAAAGGTGCCGGAAAAAGGAGTCTTTCAATCACTATTTTAGTTTCACTGGACATTGACTATACCTGTCCTGGGCCACAGCATGAGCTCCAAACCTGCATGACCCCAGATTAAAAAGTGCCGGAAAAAGGAGTCTTTAAACCACCATTTTAGTTTCACTGGACATATAATGTCCCTGTCCTGGGTAGCGCTTGCCCCTCTGTATGAGTGCGGACCAATTGAGCTCACTTGGAAATACTGGTGGTTAACGCTCCTGTTCCACCCAGGTGCCCTTTTTCTTGGCATTCTTTTTCTCATTTTACTCAACATGCTGGAGGAAATTGTCTCTGTACTTTGTTCTCTGTCCGTGCTCCATACTCCATGTCCTCTGAATAACCTACATCTGGTCAAGTTTTCCTGTACCTCCCTTTTACAATTCAGAGGAATTTTTTTACAGCTATTTGTACATGCAAGTTTTTTAGTAGTTTAATTCTAGAAAACACATTTTTAAATAGGATGGAATCCCACCATGTCTTTGTTTCTCTTTTTTTAATTGTATTAAATGGGTTGTCTCAAACGGGGTTGATAGCTTGTTAAAGATCTTGCAAAAAAAGTCATTTTGCATATGTGTCCATTTAAAGTCCCACCTATTCCCCGTTTCTGAAACCCCATACCTGGCCCTCTTGAAATTGTGAGGAAAAAAATTCTGTTAGAAAAAAACATTTTTTTTTAAATAGGCCGTGTTTTTAAAGGGATGTCAAGCCAAAATGCCAGCCAAAAATTCAAAAAAGCCCTTGAGCCCCTTTTGACAAATTTTGAAAAACAAAATCTGTTAAAAAACAACTTTTTTTTTAATAGGACCTGTAGTATAGCTTGCACGCAAAATGCCCCCCAAAAAAACAAAGCATGACCCCTTGACCCATTTGGACAATTGTGAAGAACAAATGTTGTTAGAAACAAATTTTTTTTTTAATAGGGCCTAAGTAAGCTGCATTTCAAAGCAAAAAAGCCCCCCAAAAATTTAAAGCATGACCCCTTAGCCCTTTGGACAAAATTTTGAAGAACAAAAAACTGTTTGAAACAAAATTTTTTTTTTATTTTGGACCTGTATTATTCTGATTTTAAAGCAGGACCCAAAAAATTATAAAAATGACTTCCAGCCCCCTGTTAAAATTGTTTTGGGAGAAATGCCCTTAGAAACCACATTTTTTCCAAAGGACCATGATTATTTAGGTTTTTAAGCAACTGCCCCAAAATTATAAAAAAAGACCCTTCTTGCCATATTAAAAGTGATGGAGAAATGCCCTTAGAAGCCACATTTCTGTTCCAAAAGGCCCATAATTATAGTGTATCTCACAGCAACTGACCTAAAAAACCATTGACAATGCGAAAACTTCTAAAGAAAGGTGAGAAAAAGGGAATACGGTGTTGTCATAAAACCTTGCTTTTTTTTCGTTCCTCACAGCAAAACCAGCAAAATGAATTTTGGGGAAAAAGAAAAAAAAATTTTGCAGTAAAAAATTATTTTTAAAAAAAATTTTTAAAAGGGGGACCATTTTGTTTGAAGAGGAATGTGAAAGTAATGGCAAAAAGGGTGATTTCGGAAATTTTGGGGCCACAACATCTCAGAGATCCATGCCCGATTACTTGATGAAAGTCAAACGACCCATTATCTTGGAAAGCCCGGATGCGTTTGTCTGTAATGACTCCTCAGCTGTGCTGAAGGTCCCCCCCCTCGTATGACGTGGCTGCTGGGGGGGACAACACCTCTTGGCTGGTGACCAGCTCGGCCAAATTTGTCCTTTTGGATACCCAGAAGTCTTTGGGTACGGGGCACATACAAAAAAATCGGTGTTGAACGCAATGTCGTGCCCCCTGATCTTAAGTGGTCCCTTTTTGTGTTGGATGTGTGCCCTGATTTCATGCGTTGGTGAAAGGGGGAAATAAAGTTGCCAGAGGGCACCCCCTTAGGCTTCTGCCCCCTTGCCGTGCTGCTGCCCGCTACGGTATTGGCACTTCTGCGTCACGCGTGAATTTTTTCCACCCGGGGCATTTGAAGAAGTGAATCAGACGCAACAGATGTCTCCAAATTGATCAATCAGCAAGGTTCCATTTCCGCATTTTTTTCTTATTTGGGGGGGTGGAAGGAAAAGTGCTGATTTAGTTTTTTGTAAAACCGGGGATCCGGAGGGGGGCCACCCATAATGTTGTTCATTTTTAGGCCCTTAATGCGGGATCATGTTGGAGGAAATGGAGCTCCAAGCACTATGTGAGAGATGGAGCCTTGATTTTCCCCGCCTTGGGCCTCTGGGAAGTAGCAAAAATGTCTTCCTATCTTCCTCCTCCGCCTCAAATTCGCGCCAACTCTTTCCAAGGGAAAAGGGCGTC
>JAODAL010057135.1:0-22863 GCA_025379985.1 Phyllomedusa bahiana
TATATTATGATTTAAAACATTCAATAATAATTGTTTTGCAGGGGGCTCCGTGACGGCCGGTTTGGCGATCTACGATACCATGCAGTATATCCTGAACCCCATCTGTACGTGGTGTGTGGGACAAGCAGCCAGTATGGGCTCCCTCCTTCTAGCCGCCGGATCCCACGGAATGAGACACTCTTTGCCGAACTCCCGAATTATGATCCATCAGCCCTCGGGAGGAGCCAGGGTAGGTCAGATGCCCAGGTGTGCATGGCGGTAGACATAAGTGTTCCTCACAGCAGCCAAGTGTCTGCTATCCTAAGTACAAAGTTAGTATAGCTGTGTATAATATACCGGCTTTGGGGATATAGTAGATGCAGAGGCAACTATTGCGGGGTTTTTTTGTCTGGGGGAGCCCAAAGGTCCTTTTGCCACTTTACAAAACAGCTGTACTTTAATGGTGCATGATGGGGGCCTGGACTGTCAGGTAATACCTCTGACTACATTGGATGCTGTGCTGTGTATATAGTAATATCTGTATATCCTGCTCAGGGTCAAGCCACAGACATCGCATAGGGTAAGCTATAGGGGGCTATATATAGGCAGGCAGGGCTTTGGGGGGACTATATACAGGCAGGCAGGTAGGACTATATACGGCTATATAAAGGCAGGTAGGGCTATATACAGGCAGGCAGGGCTATATACAGGCAGGTAGGACTATATACGGCTATATACAGGCAGGTAGGGCTATATACAGGCAGGCAGGGCTATGGGAGACTATATACAGGCAGGTAGGGCTATATACAGGCAGGCAGGGCTATGGGAGACTATATACAGGCAGGTAGGGCTATATATAGGCAGGCAGGGCTATGGGGGGCTATATACAGGCAGGCAGGGCTATGGGGGGTATATACAGGCAGGGCTATGGGATGGCTATATACAGGCAGGCAGGGCTATTGGGGGCTAGAAAGGCAGGCAGGGCGATGGGGGTCTCTATACAGGAAGGCAGGGCTATGGGATGGCTATATACAGGCAGGCAGGTCTATGGGATGGCTATAGGCAGGCAGAGCTATGGGGGGCTATATACAGGCAGGCAGGGCTATGGGGGGCTATACAGGCAGGCAGGGCTATGGGGGGCTATATACAGGCAGGCAGGGCTATGGGGGGCTATAGCAGGCAGGGCTATGGGATGGCTATATACAGGCAGGCAGGGCTATGGGGGACTATATACAGGCAGGCAGGTCTATGGGATGACTATATACAGGCAGGCAGGGCTATTGGGGGGCTATATACAGGCAGGCAGGGCTATTGGGGGGCTATACACAGGCAGGGCTATGGGGGGCTATATACAGGCAGGCAGGTCTATGGGATGGCTATATACAGGCAGGCAGGTCTATGGGATGGCTATATGCAGGCAGGCAGGGCTATTGGGGGGCTATATACAGGCAGGTAGGGCTATGGGGGGGCTATATACAGGCAGGCAGGGCTATGGGGAAGCTATATATAGGCAGGCAGGACTATGGGATGGCTATATACAGGCAGGCAGGGCTATGGGGGGGCTATATACAGGCAGGTAGGTTTAGGGCAGGGTTCATTAATATAAAAAAATAGGAAACCACTTACACACCTTTGCCACGCTTACTATATAGTAATATCTGTCTATCCTGCTCAGGGTCAGGCCACAGACATCGCTATACAGGCGGAGGAAATCCTGAAGCTCAAGAAACAGATTAACGACATTTACGCAAAGCACACGCGTCAGCCGCTGTCTGTGATCGGTAGGTACACGCCCGCCCTGCTCACGCCGCGTGTAAGGGTATGTTCACACAGCGTAATTGCGCTTCAATACGCTCTCATAGAGAGCTATGAATTACCTCCGTCTTCCCCGACGCGTAATGAACGGCAGGTTTCATGTCACTTCTTCCCATAGTTTACACACCAGGGATGATAGAAGTCAATAGGGCCCCCCCGCCACCCGCGCTTTGGAATTAAGCGCTGGACAGTGTGTACTTCTAAAACGTTGCCCTCTTGCGACGCGCACGACGCCGTCTGACCATATCCCAACTTTACAGTCGGCTGCAAAAGTGGAAGCTCCCAGACTAACCACAGGTTATATAGAAAGGGAACTCCTGGGATTAAGGGTTTACAAGGCAATTGCTTTTTATTGTGGCGTTCACAGAAGCCACCCAACTAGTGAAATCATAACCCGCAATTACATTTTCTCAGGCTGGTCGCAGGGATAGTTCCACTTTCCAAACATTAGATTTGTACCTCGATGATGATAATAATAATATAATCTGATATTTATTGGGTTAATAATATCCCTGGCATCTGGAGGGTTAATAAGAACATCACGAACATCTAGTGAGCTAAGGATTTGATGGATTAATAATAATCATAATAATAATAATATCCTTGGTAATCTATTGGCTAATGTTTTTTTTTATAATATCCCTGGCGATCTGGAGGGATTATAAAAATATCTCTTGTAACCTGAGGGGTTTATAACAATGTCCCTGACAATCTATTAGGTTTATAACAACAACCCAGTTAATCTGGTTAATTTATAACCATATTCCTGGTAATCTGGTAGGTTTATAAGAATATCCCTGTTATATAGTGGGTTTATAACAATATCCCTGGTAATCTGGTGGTTTTATAACCATATCCCTTACAATCTAATAGGTTTATAATAATGTCCCTGGTAATCTGGTGGGTTTATAATAATATCTCTGGTGGGTTTATAAGAATATCCCTTGTAATCTGGTGGGTTTATTATTATACCTGTGGTAATCTGGTAGGTTTACAATAATATCCTTGTTATATAGTGGGTTTATAACAAAATCCCTGGTAATCTGGTGGGTTTATAATAATATCTCTGGTGGGTTTATAAGAATATCCCTTGTAATCTGGTGGGTTTTATTATTATATCCCTGGTAATCTATTGGGTTTATAATACTATCCCTGGTAATCTGGTGGGTTTATAACTATATTCCTGGTTATATAGTGGGTTTATAACAATATCCCTTGTAATCTGTTGGGTTTATAATAATATCTCTGGTGGGTTCATAAAAATATCCTGGTAATCTGGTGAGTTTATTATACCTGTGGTAATCTGGTAGGTTTATAATAATATCCCTGCTATATAGTGGTTTTATAACAATATCCCTGGTAATCTGGTGGGTTTATAATACTATCCCTGGTAATCTAGGGTGTTAATGAGAATATCCCTGGCACTCCGTTGAGTTTGTAAGATCTTCCGCGGTGTCTAGTGAGTTTTTGAGTTTTCCCACCAGTATCATTGGTACCATAAGAATGGGGAACCATGCTATCACTTTCTCTGTTGGGAAACCTCCCCCCTCCCCCTTTTAATTATGCCTTGGTGGCCAAGTGGTTACTGTCCATTTTCCAGCTCTGTATCTTTGTTGATTTAAAGCTAGATATGAGCACTGCATTAAACTAGGGAATGTGCCGGCATCTGTGTGATGTTAAGATGGGGCAGGAGAGGTTGGCATGGGCCGAGTCCCATCACCCGCACTGGTCATGGTAGCGGTTGGCATCACATTATACTTCCTTTTTATATGGCTTATGCCAGCATTGTCTAGTCATCATCCGGTTGGATTGTGTCCGTGCCTGCCACCATCTAACACTTACATTTTCCTCCCCAGAGTCCGTCATGGAGAGAGATCGCTACATGAGCCCCACAGAAGCTCAGGAATTTGGTATCCTGGACAAAGTATTAGTGCACCCCCCTCAAAATGGAGAAGACGAACCAGAACTTGTCCGAAAATCAGAGCCGCAGTCGCCGCCACTGCCACCATCTGAGCCTTAGATAGAAAGGGAGGCAGAACTGTGCAACCATGGGTCACACGAAACCAGAGACTGGCTGTGCCCTCACGCCCAGAAGCCCCCATTATTAGCCAAAATCAGTTCTATCTGGATAATGTAGTTCATGTTCTACTGTCCCCTGGTGGCAGAGAAGAGCCTATTACCAGTATCTCCGTGAAACTGCGGAGGACTCTCCCTCCAGACTCACGTTCCCGTCTGCCTGATTGTAGCCTCTGTGTTGTAAGTGGAGTCAGAAAAAAAACTGAAAATAAAATTATTTTCACATAAATTCGCTGTCGTGACTTCAGAATATGATGAGGGGACTTATACATGGGCCAAAAATATTGTAAGAAATCTTCTCCATGTGTCAGAGGATCACCCATGAGCCCCCTCCTCCTGCTTACTGTCCTGTGCTTGTATATAAAACAACTGGCTGCAGCAGGAGCCTCCCCCCTCTGCTTTGTCTGCAATTGAACAGAAAGATAATATCTTCAGCTTTGACTAAGCCCTAAAGGACCTATAGGCTGGGATTACTGGCAGTAGTAGTATTTTACGCGGCACCACCGCATGTGTTAGCCTGAATGGCGGTGGTTTTTCATCGTGTTTACTGGCAGCATGGTCTGTATCGTAGAGTGTGTTTTTTTTTAACCCATAAAAACTATTCAACCAGTAATGACGTTGTAAAACTTTGGCAATTCACAATAAAATGTATGCAGTTCACACACACAACCAGGGCAGTTTCTACGTTAAATCACTCTCCATGCGGGAAGAAAAAACATTTCTCCCCCACCATCACGATAAGTTAACCCCTTCCCACTGTACAGTCATAATGATATGGCTCTTGTTTTTTTCCTCGCCGCCTTCTAAGAGCCATAACTTTTATTTTTCCATCTACATAGACATACAGTTACGCTCAAAAGTTTACATAGCCCGGTAGAATTTTTGCTTTCTTGGCCTTTAACATAACACGAAAACCTTTCCACTCATGGTTCGTGGTCGGGTGAAGCCATTTACTGTCAAACTACTGTTTTTTCTCTTAAATCATAATGACAACCAAAAACATCCAAATGACCCTGATCAAAAGTTCACATACCCCAGTTCATAATACTGTGTATTGCCCCCTCTAACATCAGTGACAGCTTGAAGTCTTTTGGGGTAGTTGTGGATGAGGCTCTTCATTTTCTCAGATGGTAATGCTGCCCATTCTTCTTGGCAAAAAGCCTCCAGTTCCTGTAAATTCCTGGGCTGTCTTGCATGAACTGCGCTTTGCTTGAGATCTCCCCAGCGTGGCTCCATGATATTGAGGTCCGGAGACCGAGATGGCCACTCCAGAACCTTCACTGTCACATTTAGACCACTGTCGCAGCTCCCCCTCTTCTGTCACATATAGGCCACTGCTGTAGTCCTCCTCCTGTCACATATAGACCACTGCTGTAACCTCCTTTCTTAGTCACATATAGACCACTTCGTCTCCCTGTCAATTGCCATGCCATAACCTCCTTTCTTAGTCACATATAGACCACTTCTGTAGCTCCCTCCTGTCATATATGGACCACTGCCATAACCTCCTTACTTAGTCACATATAGACCTCTTCTGTCACCTATAGACCATTGCAGTAGCCCCTTAACCCCATGCAACACCTTTGAGAGAAATAAGAACCCCAGTTGTAAGCCAATAGGTTTACAAAAAGCTCATATGGGTGTGATCATTAGATCAGCACTTCTATAGTGCAGCCGCCCACCATCCATCCCCAATGAAATATCAGACTACAAAGTTGTGTGACGCTTCATTTGGGGAGGACGATGGGTGGCTACCCTATAGAAGTGAGGGCTAGCACACATTCCTAACAGATAATTATCTACTGGGCATGTACAGAGGTCCATATACATTTGGTTACATAGTGTAGATTTAGCACTCGTCGTTTGCAAGAGGTAGTAATACGTCAAGTCCTGAAGTGTGACATTGGCTTCCTCATCAGATAGTCATTGCTGGTCTCAAGCTCTGGCTGCTCAGTGCTTCTACAACTAGTTTTGCTTTGGAAACCAGGGGCCTAAAATGACCATCAACTAAGTGTCATGCACTAGAGGAGCTGCTGACATCAGTCAGAGATTTAAATTTTAGTGGAACAGTCATGGAGTGTAAGTCTCTATACACCTTCATGACATCTCTTCCTCATGAGGAACGTTAACCCTATTGCGCTTCATCTAAAGCCAGAATCCTGGTCTGCACTGACATGGGGCAAATACCCTGAAACAAAGTGTCCATAAATAGGTAACTGGTTTGGCTGTAATCTCCTTGTCATGTCTCAAGGCTCAGTGAGTCAGATGTGGCTTTGCGGAATGCTACATCCAATAGATGGCAATGGAGTCTTGCCTCTTTTAGCCGTTTCAGGGCCCCCATGCAGCTAAATCAAATGGGGCCCCTCACCCATTAATTGTTCCTATTTCTTTTTTTTTTTTTATATCACTGGGCCCCTTTTTGATTAGAACAAAAAAAACTTTGAGATTCTTAGTTCACACGTTTTGATCAAAAAATGCTTATGCCAGCCCCGACTTAACAGAATAAGGGACACAGCGCTGGGAACAGCAGGTCTGACACTGGCTTGTGCTGCCCTCAGCAAGGGGAGGGGCATAACCTATGTGACAGGTTCCCTTTAATTCTCTTCACTAGAGCTCTATTTGAGTAGATTTTAGTGGAGCTTGCAGAAATCCACCCCTCTTCATGGTGCTTCTCCCTATTGTGGGGGATTACCACTTTTGAGCTATTGTTTTGACCTACACCTCTAACTATATTTTCAGCTTAAAGGGAACCTGTCACATAGGTTATGCCCCCCTTGCTGAGGGCAGTAGAAGCCAGTGTCAGACCTGCTGTAACCAGCACTGTGTCCCTTATTCTGTAAGATGCTGTAGTTTTAGAGCATTTACCCCTCAAATCTTAATCATGAGCAGGTGTTAGCCCCGCCCACTGACAGTTATTCACATGTTTCTACCTATTCAAAGTAACAGGTTTATCAGTTGAGGTGGGCGGGGCTAGCTTCAGGTGGGCGGGGCTTGAAAAAAAAACTGACTCTCTGAAAGACTCTTCAAATGACTCTTTTCTGGCTGAAAACTGCAGAGTTGAGCATTAAATAAACGAAAACTGCAGCATCTTACAGAATAAGGGACACAGCGCTGGAAACAGCAGGTCTGACACTAGCTTGTGCTGTCCTCAGCAAAGGGGGCAAAAACTATGTGACAGGTTCTCTTTAAATTAAGGTGTTGCACAGGTTTAGAAAAGCCTCCCTTAATAGCACCAAATCCGTCCATACATTGCATCTGTTCCCCCACAAATTACAGGTGATTGCTGAGAGTCTCTGCAGCAGAAAACCATGGCCCTCGACCCTGGTCATTTTTATTGTGACTGGGCTTTGGCAAGTGGAGAGCATCTGTGCCCCTTTAAGTATATAAAGGGTGGATACAGGTTAAATTCGAATTTGTTCATTAAGGATAAAAGCAAAAATGCTAACCATGCATAACTGAGATTCCATTACCCGTAAGTGCAACTAGTGAATGAAGACCACTACGCGAATGTCTGGCATATGTAAATAATGGAAGTATGTGACCCCCTCTCCACCCACAGTCATGTGCTCTCATATCAGCACTCCCCGCTATTACTGTGTGTGTAATCACTCATCTTACATTAAAGGAATCTCCACTTCATTTTTTATTTTAGCTCATCAGGACAAAAACAAACTTCATAAAATGTCTACATATTTTAGATTATGGATATTCCCCTTATTTATGGTAATTTTTGGCCATAAACGAGGACAGTCCATTCAGAACGTTATCTCCGAATGGAGACACTATACAAGCTCGCCTCCCACTATGCAATGCCCGTATGGTTTTTTGCTGGATGCCCACTTATCAGCAGACTGCACTTCTGTATGTACACTCACAACCACCCAAACACATAAATGGCACACTGTACATGGATTGGTGCGGACACTGTGTTCAGGAAGGACGAAGGGCGGTTACACTATAGAAGTGATTGCCTCCTGACTAGTGCACATGCCCAGTAGTTGTTTATCTGCTGAGCATGCCCACTAGTCAGCAGGCTGGTACTGCTGTAGTGTAGCCACTCACCAACCTCCCCAAACAAAACGGCACACCGTACAGAAGGAGTGCGACGCTGGGTTCAGGAAGGATGAAGGGCGGTTACACTATAGAAGTTACTGCCTCCTGACTAGTGCACATGCCCAGTGGGTAGTTATCTGCTGAGCATGCTCACTACTCAGCAGAAAGGCACTTCTATTGTAGTCTGAACAAAACTTTAGACTATCAAAAGAGTGCAAACAATACATCATCAGTAGCACTCTAGAAACACTAAAACAGTCAAAGAGGACCTAAGAATTTTTGGAACAGCATTCCTGCTAATATGAAAAAAGAAAAAATTTGAGGTTGAGGTTTAGTGTACATTTTTGATCAAAACTATTTATATTAGCAAAAATTCTTATGTCCTCTGACTTTTTTAGTTTTTCTATAGTGCTACTGATATTGTATTGTGTTTGCATAGCTTTTGCTGCTACACCATTGTGCAAGTATACGTTTAATCTTCAAAATGGATTTGCTAGCCAGATTTCGGTTTTTTTGACTGTTTATATGGGGAAGTGTCTGGTTCCCAGCTTGGTTTATGCACTCCACTCACCTGTACAGGCTTTTAATCAGATCAGGTTTATAGCTGGAACCTTCTACCCCAGAAATGTGATCTGGACACCAAGAGGTAGCATGTAACGTAGGTTCCCACCTGAATTGGGGTCACCTTGCCACGGTAGGTGGGCATTTACAGTTTTGATCAAAAATATACACTAAGAACTTCAAATTTTTTCAGATATTTCATATTAGCAGAAATGCTGTTCCAAAAAATTCTTATATCCTCTGTGTTTAGTGCCTATAGAGTGCTACTGATATTGTATTGTGTTTGCATAGCTTTTGCTGCCATAACAGTGTGCACCTATATGTTTATTCTTCAAAACTGATATGCTAACCAGATTTTGAATTTTAAGGGCCTGTTTACACGGCAAGAGACTAATACCGGTCAGTTTATGCAACCGGAATTTGTCCTGTTTTGCGTCCGTCCCCACAGCCACGGGGTGGAAAGCTTTTCTCCATGATGAGCGGAGAAAAGCCCTCCCCCTTCACATTCACTTGCACATATTCTGTCCGAAAACTGGACGGAAGAATGTGCAAGCACAATGTTTTTCGGGAGGCCCACGGGCGGAAAAACTGCCGGGTGGAAAACCCGTACAGTGGGGACTGCTGCACGGGTTTTCCATAGGAGCCTGTTGTGCTCGTTTGCGGACGGTTTTTTCAGACGGTCTGCTAAACCGCAAACCGCCTGAAAAACCGTCCGAAAACCCATGCAGTGGGGACATGCCCTAACTGTATCAAAAGAGGGTGACACTGTTTGGGGAGGGTGGTGGTCAGCTATACTATAGAAGTGACTGTCTCCCATGTAACATGCATGCCCAGTTGATAATTATCTGCTGAGCATCCACACTAGTCATCGGGGCGGCACTTCTGGAGAGTAGCCACTCCCCACCCTTCCCGAATGATAGACAGTACAAAGTAGTCGTGACTGTCTAGAAAGGTCAGTGGGCGACTACACTATAGAAGTGATGGCATTTTAACTAGCACACATGCCCAGTGGATGATTATATGCTGAGCATACACACTGGGCAGCAGGCTGGCACTTCTATAGTAGAGCCACCCAACGCCTTCTCCGAACAAAACTTTGGACTGTGCAAAGGAGTGCGACACTGTTTGGGTAGTGTGTCCGGCAGCTAAATTATAGAAGCACCAGCTTCCTGATTAGCATGCATGCCCAGTGGATAAATGATCTACTGGGCATGTGCTACCCCGTTTCCCCGAAAATAAGACAGTGTCTTATATTAATTTTTGCTCCTAAAGACGAGCTAAGACTTATTTTCAGGGGATGTCTTATTCCTCCATGAACAAGAATTCACATTTATTGTTGAACAAAAATCAACCTGCATTAAAATACTGTAGTGATTTCATCACAAACATCAGCAGAAGCAGCCAAACTCTGAATTGCATAAAAAAAAAATTGCACTAGGTCTTATTTTGTGGGGATGTCTCATTTTCGGGGAAACAGCAGGGACTTGTATATTTAGCTGCCTATCGTCCTCCTCAAACAAAATATCAGACTACAAAGTTGCACGACCCTGCATTTGGGGAGGGCGGTTGGTAGCTACACTATAGAAGAAGTGATGGACGCCTGACTAGTGTGCATGCCCAAAAGAGGTTTATCTACCGGGCATGAACACTAGGCACTTCTATAGTGTATGTAGTAGTAATGGATGACTTCTATAGTGTATGTAGTAGTAAGAGATTATGTTCCAAACAACCTCCAGGGTTATAGCTATAGGAGGTTGCAGAGGTAGCAGTCGCTACTGGGCCCCTCTGCCTGAGGGGGCCCAAAAGCCTTCCTGCTTCCAAGACACAAGCATTATAATTAGCACATAATAGTTGGGAGGGCCCCAATTTAACTTTTTGCATGAGGCCCAAGAGCTTCAAGTTACACCTCTGAGAACCTCATCCCTTATGAACAAACATAATACAGTCAATGTAAAACACAAACTCAAAGTGTAGTAAGATATTTTTATTTTTTTTTTAACATAATTAAGCTCATTATGTTAAAAACTAAGTGAGCTGAACAAGCCCTTTAAAGGGGATGTCCAACTATAAACATTAGCTTTCAACATGCAGGGAACAATAAATGAAGACTTTTTCCAAATATATTGCATTGTTTATTTTGCTTTGTTGAGGAGATAAGAGATTATCTGCACTCTGGTTCTCTGGTTACTGTGCTGCTCTCCCCTTCTCTCTGTCCTTTGTCTTACCTGATAGCAGGGAGTGACATCACCACAGGCTGACACACAGGCAGCTTGAGAACAGAGTGTTATCTCTTATAAACAAAAGGAGACTAATTACTTGTTTACTTTGAAGCTCTCTGCTCTATAGTTCAGATTCCCTGCTCTCATGTCAGTGCAATTAGAAGAGAATGTGAATGTGGAGTGGATATGCTCATCTGCTATAGAACCACCCATAACCTAACCAGGAAGAGGGAGGAAGGGTGATTCTGAAGTCGCTTGTGGCTCTGAAAAACAGCAGGGCAAGACTATGGCTTTAAAGGGGTTGTCTCACTACAAAGAATAGCTTTCAAAATGTAGGGAACGTTTTCCAAATATATTGCTTTGTTCATCTTTTTGTTAATGAGCTACAAATGATTTTATCACCTTCTGAAGGCTTTCTGGTTTCCCTAGTGACCGACCTGTGTATCCTTCTCCCCTGCGTTTTTTTTTCTGATAGCAGGGAGTGAAGTCATCACACAGGTCGCAGCCAGCAGTGTGAGAGCTTGTGTGTTATTTGATCTTTCAGATAAAATACAGTAATTACTCTGTTTACATTAGCTCAGAAGCTTCTCCAGACCTCAGAGAAGGTAATTTATTTAATCTAGACTAATAAACAGAGAAGTCTGAATACACAGAGCTCATATGCTAATTACAGACAGCTTGACCAGGAAGTGACAGAGCAAAGCCGCATTATTTCATTCATGCATCCTATGAAACTTTAAGATGAGACAACCCCTTTAAGGATAAGTTCCATTATGCTTTCCCTGTAGGCGCTAGTGTATCCAGAGACCAATGATTGGTCCAATTTCAAGCACAAACATAGAAAAACAATTCTATAAAACACAAGTATAAAAAAATATCAGTGATTTATTAACACACAAAGGCAAACAACTGTGATCAGATGTCAATCAAGTGCAAAAAGGTGATCAGTCTCACACCATTACTCACTGTCTGTGCCCCTCAACTCCAGCCCTCAAGGTCCACCAACAGGTCCTGCTTTCAGGATTTCATCCTAAAGAATGTACTAACAAAATATCTCATATCTAACCTATATCACTTGTGCAATACAAAGGAAATCCTGAAACATGACCTGTTGGTGGTTGGTCTGCAGGACTGGAGTTGAGATGATTGCCCTAAATAATTATAATAGGAGGTTGAGAACCAACATATGACATCACCGAGTACAAGAGACCTATCCACAAGTACTAGAGACCCATAATTAAGAGTATTCATAGGTCTACTCTCCGTAAAACTGGTGACAACTGTGCCATCTGGCATCAATGGGGATCTGGTCACCAGGCTATCATGGATGTAGGTCTTCCGGCAGGTCTACTGTTGGGAAATACCTTAAAAGTGCTTTCAAGGGAGCAAGTCCCAACACAAAAAGTGGCTACCCAAACACCAACAAAAACGTGACAAGCCTTTATACAGGGGGGGAAGTGTTAATTCTATAAAAGTGACCGTCCTGTCTTCATCTCCAAGTTTAGATATCCTTCCCCAAGTTTAGATATCCTTCCCCAAGTTTAGATATCCTTCCCCAAGTTTAGATATCCTTTCCCAAGTTTAGATATCCTTCCCAAGTTTAGATATCCTTCCCCAGTTTAGATATCCTTCCCCAAGTTTAGATATCCTTCCCAAGTTTAGATATCCTTCCCCAAGTTTAGATATCCTTCCCCAAGTTTAGATATCCTTCCCCAAGTTTAGATATCCTTCCCCAAGTTTAGATATCCTTCCCCAAGTTTAGATATCTTCCCCAAGTTTAGATATCCTTCCGCTAGTTTAGATATCCTTCCCAAGTTTAGATATCCTTCCCCAAGTTTAGATATCCTTCCCCAAGTTTAGATATCCTTCCCCAAGTTTAGATATCCTTCCCCAAGTTTAGATATCCTTCCCCAAGCTTAGATATCCTTCCCCAAGTTTAGATATCCTTCCCCAAGTTTAGATATCCTTCCCCAAGTTTAGATATCCTTCCCCAAGTTTAGATATCCTTCCCCAAGTTTAGAAGGAGCCATCTAGAAACTGGGTCAACATTTCGGCACAAAGGTTTGTTGCTGCTGCGGCATAGTCCTGATTCCAAGGTGCATTCCGGGTGGATGGACAAGAGCGACGGAAATGGAGGGGTGAACGTCCCGGGCCTGAGGTATACAAGGAGTCTCTGCGCTGACGAGATGGTCTTTTATGGAGAGAATGGCATTCTCTTGGCTGGGTCCTGCATCTATGTCTGTGATTAAGGGAATCCAAGGACCTTCTCCTCTTGGACGTACTGTAAGGAGGGGGCTCATTCCTTTCGATGGGACAATCATCTTCGAAGGGAAGAGTTTCCTTGTGTTGGCGACAGGGGTGGCTTCTGCGGTGACCACCATCTTTAGACCTGGTTCTACAGCGATCTGTAGAGGGTTGTCTCTCTCGTGAGCGGCTTCTACAAGAAGGCTTACATGCATCCTGAGGATGAAGGGTCTCCCGGGATCTGCTTTTTAAGCGATCTTTAGCATAAAGGGACGCTCTTCGGTTACTCTTAGGCATGCTATTCGAGCACACCCCATTGGAATATCTGTCTTCGTCCACCTCTTGACATGGCCACGAGCTTTGACTGGTGTCTTGATGGCAATATTGGGCATCTTCAGAGTGCACATAGGTGGTGTTCTGAAGAGGAGTCTCTCTATATAGGGAGTCATTGTCAAAACATTCGGAGGTCTCTTTCAAGGAGGACATCTCACTGTGGTCTCCTTCTCCATACGTCGGCCTGATGTCTTCAGAAGACAGAGAATCCGTCTCGCAATCTGCTCTGGCGAACTCATACGGACACTGCGACGCTTCGTCACTTCTCCGGACGTTGTCATTGCAACAAAGGGACTCTCCAGCCTTGGATATACTGGCTCTACGGTGGGAATGATGGAGAAGGGACTTCCTTAATTCGTCACTACATCTTCTCTTTCCTGAAGGTAGGCTAAGACCAGAGGAAAAAAAAAAAAAGTCAGCACAAAGCTTTTCATTTATAAGGCTGATTCTTAAAGGGGTTGATTAGATTTTAACATGTAGGGAACAGTAAATCAAGACTTTGACCAAATACATTGCTCTTTTGATATCGCTGTGGTCAGGAGATATGAGATTTTATCTGCTCTGAGTGCACACACGTGTCTCTAGGTCACATACCTCCCTTCCTGATTAGACAGAGCAGAGTGATGTCACCATGGTCGGAAGGCGTGGAGTCTTAATCCCTAACAAGATTAGATAATTTACCTTTTGATAAGCAATTGTTTTCACTACTTTGTGGTCTGATTACTGAAGACTTGTTTACTACAAATTAAAGGTTTTTCTCACTACAAAGATTAGCTTTCAACAGGTAGGGAAGGGTAAGTGAGGACTTTTACCAAACACATTGCTCTTTTGATATTGCTATGCTCAGAAGATATGAGATTTTATTTGCTCTGAGTGAACACAAGTGTCTCTAGGTCACATACCTCCCTTCCTGATTAGACAGAGCAGAGAGTGAAGTCACCATGGTCGGAAGGCACGGAGTCTTAATCCCTAACAAGATTAGATAATTTACCTTTTGATAAGCAATTGTTTTCACTCCTTTGTGGTCTGATTACTAAAGACTTGTTTGTAAAAGTCTGTGGAGGTTTATTTTCTTTGCAGCACCTTCTATTACGCACTTACTGTATATTAGGAGGACCAGGTGGTAGGCGGATTGTTCTGGGAACTTTCCGGGTCCATTTTAGCCCATCACTACTGTTGAAAAACTGGACCTTTGGACTTGCTCTGAAGTTCATTATAATGCTATAACGCGACTTTTTTAATGCCTTTGGGAAATGTAGTTCGGGAAATTTTGATTGGGAAAAATCCTTCAAAAAGTGTACTATGTTTTCTTTAGGGGGGTTTTTAATGTGCTAAAAATCTAAAAAAATTTTCCCCCCCCCCAAAAAAAAAACCAGCTTTTTGTTTACTAAAATTAAAGGGTTTTTATAAGTTATTTTAAACATCTGGGGAAGGGGTAGGGGAGACTTTTACAAATCATTGCTCTTTTAATCCCCTGGTAAGAGAAGATATTTTTTTGCTTAGTGCTCAAAGTGTTCTAGGTACGTACCTTCCTTTTGGAGGGTTGAAGTCACCATGTTAGAAGGGGGAAGTTTTTATCTTAAAAAATTTTAGATTGTTTTCCCTTTAAAAAGCACTTGTTTTCCTTTTGGGGCTCTGTAGCTTTGTTTCCTCAATTAAATCCCTGCATTTTTTCAATAAAGGGGTTCAGTTAGGAATGCAGGGGATATGCCAATTATTGAAAAGAAACACCCCAATTATATATTAAATAAAAAGTTTTTGAAAAAAAAGATAAATTAAAACAAAAATTTTCCCTTGTAAGAGGTTTTTTAAGGGCTACATGATACAAAAAATCTATAGTTTAACGTTCCCCCGAGCCTGTGTCACAAAAGACTCTTAGTGATATGGGGAAATCGTGGGTCAAAAAGGGTGGAATAGAAGGATAAAAGCAGGATGGTGCGGGGTCAGGGAGGCCAAATTATAAAGTAGGCTGCTTTTTCCAAAGCATAAGGTGTAAGCAGGGGAGAGAGCTGAAAGAGATTCGATTCCAAAAAGGTAAGGGGTCAGCTTAAATGAAATAAAAAAAAGTTTATTCGGTCATAATACAGGAGGGTACAACGGGTACAGACAAACGAGCGTTTCGGGCGCAGCAAACGCCCTTTTTCCGGGACTGTGGATTCCCTTACCTTTTTTGGGAAACTTGCTGGGGCCCTGGCTGGAGGCCCGGATACCGTGCGGGGGAATGACGGGCGGGCTGAAAATTTCCTTTTTGGTTTCAAGTGTGGGCCAAAGTGGTGACTTCCCCCCTTTACCCCACTTATACCTGTAGGGGCATGGGGAAACTTTTGCTCTTATAGGCCCTACCGAATTTGGTGTGCTGTTGTCCCTTTTCTATTTTTGACCCCACCCTTTAGCAAGCACCCATTAAGTGGGCTTACCCCGCTGCTCCAACCCGGGAAATGCGATTGAAGTGAGCTAAGAAAACCCCCTTTTAAACCCCCCACCCCAAAACATGGTATCATTGTGTATTTTACTCTTTTTTTTTTTTTTTTAATTTAATTTGGTTTTATAAAATAATAATTTTAAATACTATTAATATATATATATATATATAAAAATTATAAATTTATAATTATATATACTTAAATACACATATATACCCAACACCACACACGCAAATTTACATACAATAATAATATAAAAACATCATATACATACATAAATAAAATACATACATATACTACACACACGTTTCCCCCCTTTTAATAACCGTTTCTCTGATTCCCTACGTGAGGGTCGGTGCGCAGTGAAAATTTCTTGACAGTTCTTTAAGGGCCCATATGGGGCCCAAGAGGTTAAAAATTTTTCAAGGACTGACAGTTTGAAGAAAGCTGTAAAACCATTAGTGCAGGAATGGATTAACCCATTATCCTTTAATGTATTCCTCTTGACATTGCCCTGTGATCGTTATCTAGACTTGTCATGAAATAAACACCATTCATTTTGTATTATTATTTTGTAATGAACATAGGCAGATAAACAGCACCTGATGTAAACCTGAGGGGCGGTCTACCCTGCCATTCAGGAGTTTTATCTCTACCATCATTGCTAGAAAACGAAAAAAAATTTGATACATCATTTTTAATGGTTTAGGACTGCAGAAATACAAAAAAATTCCCCAAAAAATAGTTTTCCAGGAATATTGGCTTTAAAGGGGTTGTCTCACTACATCGATTAATGTTACCTCAGTCCTGTTTTCTTGGTTTCACTTTAAATTCAGGGGCGTATTTACTGGCTTCTGCTAGGCTGCAGTAGAAGCCAGGTCTGTAGCTATAGCAACCAGTGCTGGCAGCCTATCAGGAGAGATCAAACAGGTCTGTAGCTATAGCAACCAGTGCTGGCAGCCTATCAGGAGAGATCAAACAGGTCTGTAGCTATAGCGACCTGAGGAGCTGATGCAGCGCATACAAGAGGGGATATCTAGGAATAGGTAGGACACTGTTAATGGACATATATTGCAAAGTGACTTGTTTTTGCAAGATCTTTAACATAAAAAGCAGCGATCCTTGTAGTGTGACAACCCCTTTAACAAAAAGATGCCCCTTTCTGATGGAAGTTTCCTTTTAAACTTTTATTTAGGCCTAAATTCCCCCAGAAGCCTCTAGGTCCATAGGCAAGAGCTATACTATACCAGGGCAGGAACACCGATGAGGACTACATCACCCACCACCTATGTCATCATGTACCAAAGTACAAAAGGAGATACATGAGTGGAAATCCACATTGCTCACTGCTGCCCTATTCTAGGCTAGTTCTCAAAAGAACCTTCAGGATTCTCTGAAAACGCTTTCAATCTATGTGTGGGTCAATGAACGTGTTAAATCCTGGTCAATCCCATAGCTCTACTGACAAGTCATACACGACAATGGTGTACATGGAGGCTGTGTGTCAGTGCATAGGTCTCATCATTCATCTCCCCGTATATGCTACAGACCGCACGTCATATACGGACTGGAGACCTCCACTGACTACCACAGACACAAACAGGTCACCTCCAATTCATATCTGGATGTATAGAAGTGCACAACAGTAACCTTACCTCTCAGCAGGAGTAAGGTGCAAGGCTCTGAACAGCTCTGCAGTACTAGGTGTGCGAGGCTCCACATGGCCACGAGGCAAGCTCCCCGGTGTAAGCCTGGGGCGAAGATAAGGGGTCATGCTCAGTTTGAATGGCATTACATACTGAGGAAGGGGCTGCAACTCCGACGCTAAAGAGAGAAAACGTAACATGAACTATAGTAGTTATATGCCTATACATACAAGACAGTATTATAGAAGTAATATTCTTGTTCATAGGGGGCAGTATTATAGAAGTAATATTCTTTTGTTTATTTTTTTTACTAGGGGGCAGTATTATAGTAGTTATATTCTTGTACATAGGGAGCAGTATTATAGATTTATTTTCTTGTACATAGGGGGCAGTATTATAGTAGTTATATTCTTGTACATAGGGGCAGTTTTATAGTAGTTTTATTATTGTACATTGGGGCAGTATTTAGTAGTTTATTCTTGTACTTTGGGGGCAGTTTTATAGTGGGTTTATTCTTGTACATAGGGGCAGTATTATAGTAGTTCTATTCTTGTACATAGGGGCAGTTTATAGTAGTTCTATTTTTTGTACATAGGGGCAGTATTATAGTAGTTTTTTGTCTTGGGTAATAGGAGAGCGGCAATTATAGTAGTTTATTCTTGTACTAGGGGCAGTATTATAGTAGTTTATTCTTGTACATAGGGGGCAGTATTATAGTAGTTCTTTTCCCTGTACATGGGGGGGAAAGTATATAGTAGTTCTATTCTTGTACATAGGGGGGCAGTATTATAGTAGTTTATTCTTGTACATAGGGGGCGTATTATGGGAGTTTATTCTTGTACATGGGAGCAGTATTATAGAGTTCTATTCTTGACATAGGGGCAGTATTATAGGAGTTTATTCTTGTACATAAGGGCAGTTATTATAGATTTCCCTATTCTTGTACATAGGGGCAGTATTATAGATTTTCTTTCTTGTACATAGGGGCAGTATTAAGGTTTATTTGTAGGGGTTTTTTATTTTTTTGTACATAGAAGGGCATTATGGGAGTTTATTTTTGTACATAGGGGGCAGTATTTTAGTAGTTTATTCTTGTACATAGGGGGCAGTTTTAAATAGTAGTTCTATTCTGTACAAGGGGAAGTATTATAGTAGTTCTATTCTTGTACGTAGGGGCAGTATTTAGTAGTTTATTCTTGTACATAGGAGGCAGGATTATAGTAGTTATATTCTTGTACATATGGGACAGTATTATAGTAGTTTATTCTTGTAAAGCAGTATTATAGAGTTATATCTTGTACTTAGGGGGCAGTTTAGTATTTTTTCAGGGCAGTTTATATTCATCTTGTACATAGGGGCAGTATTATAGAGTTATATTCTTGTACATAGGGGGCAGTATTTTTAGTAGTTCTATCTTGTACATAGGGGCAGTATTTATAGTAGTTCTATTCTTGTACATAGGAAGAGTATTTTTTATTAGTAGTTTCTTTTTCTTGTACATAGGAGGCAGTATGATTTTTGAAAAGTTTTATGTTCTATTCTTGTACATAGGAGGCAGTATTATAGTAGTTCTATTCTTGTACATAGGGGGCAGTATTATAGTAGTTCTATTCTTGTACATAGGAGCAGTATTATAGTATTTGCATTCTTGTACATAGGGGCAGTATTATAGTAGTTTTTCTTGTACATAGGGGAGTATTTAGTAGTTTATTCTTGTACATGGGAGGGCAGTATTCTAGTAGTTAATTTTGTACATAGGGGGCAGTATTATAGCAGTTATATTCTTGTACTAGGGGGCAGTATTATAGTATTATATTCTTGTACTTAGGGGCAGTATTATAGTAGTTATATTCTTGTTACATAGGGGCAGTATTATAGTATTTTATATTCTGTACAGAGGGCAGTATTATAGTAGTTATATTCTTGTACATAGGAGGAGGTATTATAGTAGATATATTCTTGTACTTAGGGGGCATTTATTTAATAGTTTTATATTCTTGTAATAGGGGGCAGTATTATAGTAGTTCTATTTTTGTACATAGGGGCAGTATTATGGTAGTTCTATTTTTGTACATAGGGGCAGTATTATAGTAGTTCTATTTTTGTACATAGGGGCAGTATTTATATTTTATATTCTTGTACATAGGGGGGAGTATTTTTGTAGGGCATATATTTTTTTGTACAAATTTATGGAGCAGTATTATAGTAGTTATATTCCTGTACAGAGAGGGAAGTATTATAGTAGTTATATTCTTGTACATAGGAGGCAGTATTTTAGATGTTTTATTTTTCTATATAGGAGGCAGTATTATAGTAGTAGCTTACAGTCACTGCTCGGAGACAGGCTATCACTCCATCTCTGGCTACTTTCCTCCGATTCGGTGTCCAGTTGACTGCTGCTATCACATCTACGTGACTTCATGGACCTGAGAAATATAAGGTAAGTATTTAGACTATTATAGTAGTTATATTCCCCTGTCAGAGAAACACCATTGCAGATGTACGCATCTGTCCTGAGAGCAGCTGCAGGATATCACACCCCCTGAGGAATCATTGGTGAAATGTTTCTTGGCATGTCAGGTGTAATGCATGTGGAGCTCTTTCCTATGGGTAAGATGGATGTATAACTTCTGTTTTGATTGTATCCTCTTATTCCAGTTTGTATTACATAAATTGCAATGATAATTTATAATTCATGATAACGAGGTAACCCACAACTACTAATGCTTCAACATCTTTTTAATCCTCTACTGTTTTTTTGTCGTCCAGTTATATTTATTTTGTGTCCTATTTATGGTTGCCGATTGTGTTTTACATTCAATAAAATATTGATATTAATTTATGCTATTTAGTCCTCCGTTTTTCTTTCTTTGAGGATCTCAGTCTGGTCTAACATTGTGTAGACTGGATACAATGCACCAAAAGCTCACCTGTGAGGGTTTTCAGCAAAGTTTGTGAGGAAGTTGCAAGATCAGACTACATGCATGGTTTTTTGTAGTCTAAACCACGGAGAGACATAGGTCAGGTGCAGGAACTGTATATACAATACATAGAAAAGAATCTGCAAAAGTCTTCACTTCCCATAGGCTTAAAGGGATTTTGCCACGAAGTAAAATTGACGTGGGAAGTTTGAAAATTAAATAAACATTTTCACCATTCATCGTTATTAAACATCTGCACTGTTTTTGTTTTAGCTGCTCCTTTAGTGATCCATTGTTTACAGCTCGTCTCCAGGGGATACGACCAGGGCTGAGAGCTCCTCAGTCCTGGCCGCACATGCTCAGACATCACCACTCCTCTCAGGCAGCTACTGAGTGTTCAAACCCCGGGTGTGGTCATTCTACTCCTGTCCTTTGGACTAGTTAGTAATAGGTCAACCAGTGCAAATAAAAAATAAAAAAAAGAAACCTCAATGAGGTCTGTGCATTGATAGAGGGGAAAAAAATCCACAGGTTAAGTTTCTGCAGGGATTTGAACCAAGGACCCTTGTGCTGTAAAGCAAAAATGTTACCTCTGAGCTACAGTGTAGCTACTCACAGCTCTATACATAAACAGACCTTTCTTTGACTAGTGAGAGGTAAGGCTTGGTGATGTCATCCTGCTGGGTCACATGATAGGCAATTCAAACAAATCACACATGCCTCCTGAGCACACAGAGCTGAAGAGCTGGATGCAGGAGGTATGAAATGAGATCGTGGCAAAACCCCTTTAATATTGGAACCACTTTCATAAACTAGGAGTATAAAGTGGTCCAATTAAAAAAAAAAAAAAACTATTTATTTGAAAGCGCCATTAATTGCAGGTCGCTTAACATTCGAGGGGGGTTGCAAAAACATAAGATAAGGTAAGATGACAACCATAAAATGACTAACAACTGGTACAAGACTCTGCCCGTGAAGGCTTAAATTCTACAAGGGAAGAGGAAACAGACAGAAGACGAGGGGCAAACATGTCTGAGGGTCGTGTAGGGCCAGCGGGGTTATTGTAAGGTCCTGAAGAGATGGGTTTTCAGGTCACTTGATGGAGGAGGAGAGTCTCATGTGTTGGGGCAGTGAGTTCCAGAGTCTGGGGGAAGCACGGGAGAAGATTGTTATGTGAGGAGCTGACAAGAAGAGCAGAGAAGGTCCTGTGAGGAGCAGAAATATTTGGAGATTACAGCAGATGTACTGTAGGTTTGGGGTTGAGTGGGAAAGACAAGTTATTAAGAGGCTTCTTGGTCATGGTTAGTAACTTGAATTTGCGGGGCAATAGGTAGCAGATGGGAGCGGCAGAGGAGAAGTGAGGTGGATCAGACCGGCAGCGGAGTTGAGGGTGGATTGAAGGGGAGCAAAAGTGCTAGATGGGAGGCCACAGAGAAAGGTGTTGCAGTAGTCTAGGCGGGAGATGACAAGGGCTTGGACTAGTAGTATTGAAGTTCAGGAATGGTCAGATGTGAGAGATTTTTCAGGTGGAAGTGGCAGACAGAGGTGTGGGGTTTGAAGGATAGGGTTGCAGGACAGGTAAAAGTGTAGAGCCATTGACTGTGATAGATTAGGTGGGGGGATAGAGTGGGATGGTGGAAAGATGAGAAATTCAGTTTTCTCCACAGTTAGTTGTAGGAGGCAGGTGGAGAGGGTGGATATGGACAACATACAGTCTGGGATCCTGGAGAGCAGAGAGTTTACATCTGGGCCGGAGATGTAAAGTTGGATGTTTTCAGCATACAAGTAGTACCGAAAGCCATGTAAGGCTATGAGCTGAGCCAGGCCAAGAGGGTAGAACCCAGGATTGATCCCTGAGGGACACCAGCAGTGCGACAGGAGGAGGTGGTGTGCGACGCCATCAGTGAGGTATATCAACTATAGTGTGTGACTCTTCCCATTACCTACTGGGAGGCGCCAGCCTCAGCACCCTGTAAAGCTCCTCGGTGCTTGGAGTCATAGGATCTGCAGAGGTGATGCCTTTACACACATTGCTACCACAGGACTGGCTAGGCGTGCACTGCTGTTTGGGATCACTGGTTGTGCCCGTCGGGGTGTTTCCACCTGTGGATACAGATTATAAATCATCAGTTGATCCATTGCGCCAGTTGTGACTGCCAACAGTTATGGAAAAAAAGAAAAAAAAAATGTCTTCAGATTTATTGTGGAGTTGAAGTATTACAACCTGCATAAAACACAACCTGTAGAATATACAGGTGTACAAAATTGTTGGTAGCCATTTGGTTAAAGAAAAACCCACAAGGGGCACTGCAATAAAACCGACCAAAGTAATACATTTAAATTGACTGAAAAATCAAATCATTAAAATCAGACATTGCTTTTGAATTCAACCAAAAATTTTGAAAAAAAAAAAAAAAAATATATATATAATGATGGTAGCCCTAGAAACGATTGAAAATAATGTGACCAGAGAGACATGTTTAACGAAGGTGTGTCCTGTAATTGGCATCACAGGTGTCTTCAAGCTTGTAATTAGTCAGTCTGCCTGTTTAAAGGGTCAGACAGTCACTGTGCGTTTGGTTTTGGTGTGTCC
>JAODAL010057136.1:0-22862 GCA_025379985.1 Phyllomedusa bahiana
TTTTTTCCCAAAGGAAGCCGTACCATTTGACTGTTTTGGATGTTAATTCCACTTCTCCAGCCCTTTTTGGGTGAAAGAATGAAGGTTTGTTTTCCCATAGATTTAATGGTCATGGGCGAAAATTTATTATGACTATGGGAAATCGTTTTGAAAATTTGACTATATCAACTTCGACCCGATGACGATAGTCGATAATCGCTCATCAACCCAGGCCACACTTGAAAATGCCCTAAAAATTTCCTGTGGCCCTTTAAATAATGAAAGGGCCCTATTAGACATCTTACAAGTGTATAGTGTTAGGCGCATGTCACTTTTTATAAGTATGTGTTAAAGGGCTTACAATTTTTGTTTTTGGCGCATTTCATATACTTTTAATGATAAGCATGGCCCCCATGCACAAGTGCCTCGATAGGGCAATACATCCCTTCAAAAGATATGCTTGTGCCGCGATTTGCATGGAAGCTGCCTTATAATCTTGAATAAAAAATCTTTTTTTAAACCAATTTTTGATGAAAAAAAGTGCAGCTTAGAGGGGTTGTCTGACTTCATTGATTCATCTTACCTCAGTCCTGTTTTTTAGTTTTATTTTTTGAATTGGGGGGGCGTGTTTAGGCTACTACTGCCTTAGTGAGACTGCGGGACAAGGTCTGTAGCTTTAGCGACCAGCATGTAAACCCTATCAGGAGAGATTGAACGGGGTCGTAGCTATAGCCCCAGCACGTGCAGCCTATGGGAGAGATCAAACAGGTCCGAATATAGTGCCCCCCTGAGGAGGATGAGCCCTACAAGGGGGAATCAGGGAATAGGTAGGACACTGTTAAAAGGACACATATTGCAAAGTGACTTTAACATAAAAAGCAATTTGTGTGGGAAACCCCCCCTTTAATTTGATTTTACATAGCAGAGCAACTACTAAGCTGAAAGATTACTGTGGGTGAGCGACTTAGGGGATAGAGCTTCACCTGTTGATATTAAACTAGCCAAAACAAGGAAAGTTGATTGACTGCACGAACATGTGGAGAAAAGTAACTATCTAAAGGGGGACAACCTCGGATTTTTTGGCCCCCCGGGAAAGGGGATGGGAGCTGGATGCCCTGAAGCATTCCTCAAGACCATTTTCATCAACGGAAAGAGCTTTTCTGTGGTGTTTGTGTTTATGATTATGTTTGTGATTATGAGTGCATACAGGATTCCCTTGTATTTACACTTAATCTGCCCCCTTTATTTTCCTAGAGGAAAAACTCGCTTTCCGAAACTCGCATCTGCTGCCATGCAAAAGGGCTTCATCCATAAAGGTCGGGGTTGCTACTGGATCTCAAGTGCTTTTCAGCATCAATGTAAAAATGGGACTTTTGCGTAAATAGGTTCATTACTTTTTGTTCATTGACTAATATCGTATGAGGACTTATGTGTCTATTAATCATACAGGATTCCCCCCTATTGGTCTGATCACCTACTGTATGTCAATGTTTCAGATTGTGAATATCCCAACTTTTCTTTGAATGGGAGCACTGCCAGCTTAATTCTGTTAAAGGGGTATTCTAATCTCACTGATTAGCTTTAAACATGTGAGCAAAGGTAAATAAAGACTATTACCAAATACATTACTGTTCTGATTTTACAGAGTTAAGGCAGTTCTTTTCAAGTTTGTTTATAGAGGGTTTCCCCGGCTCAGACAGACAGGGGGGAGTCATCCCCCGCTGTATCTATAGCAGCACAAATTTTTAAACCCCTTTTTTAAACTCTGAGGCCCTTTCTCCTCTGTTAAAACCCCCTCCATCCAATGTCCGTCATCAAGTCAATTGGAAAAGCAGAACTAAAGTGTTACTGCTGTAGAGTCACCCACAGCCAGAACAGAAAGTGGGGGGCCTGAAACGGGGTGTGAAGAATAATTTTTTAAAACAGCCTCTTTTAAAATAAATGCTTTTATAGATGCTTTAAGTACACCTAGTCAGACTTTGTGTGCAAATGGATAAGCGTCTACACTTTTTTCACTTTCCTAAAGAAAAAAAAATATTTGGCTAAGGTACCCCCCCCAAACAAGTGCAAATCAAATTGAGCTATTATAAGAATTTGAAGTTACTCATGTGCTAATTAATGAACGCCTTTTACTACTAGAAGGTATTATGTTTTTATTTTTTTCTGCTACTTAGGGTGACCTTTCCCAACACGCCAGCGGCCAGGTTTTTGGTTAATTGCGCTAAAACCCCTTTTACGCCCTATTTTGATGTAAATGAATTGTTGTACACCAAAACTAGGCGCATTATATGCCGGGACCGACAAATTGTAATGCGCCTAAAAATGAGGAGCTGTGCGCCTCGATAACGAAGTGGGCCTATTGAGGTGCATAGCACATCATTACAAGTGTACAGTATATGTGTTAGGCGCATTTGACATTTTACAAGTATGTGTTAGGCACATTACAAGTATGTGTTAGGCGCATTTCATATGCTATGTGCCACGATTTGCACTAATCGCGACACTAAACATTTCATTGGTAGAGTATGTAATGCCCCTACCGAGGCACATCACACACAGAGGTGCATAGCTTCTCATTACAGGTATATGAAATGGGCCTAACACATACTTGTAAAATGTGAAATGCGCCTAACGCATAAACACCTCTCCCCACTCTTTCTCTCACCTGATTGCTCTAGTTGCCCTCTCTGATCATGGTGATGTCACTCCCTCCTGAATGTTATTTCCAGCAGAGGAGCTTGTTTATTTAAAGGGGTTGTCTCACTACAAAGAATAGCTTTCAAAATGTAGGGAACACAAAATAAAGACATTTTCCAAATATATTGCTTTGTTCATCTGTTTTTGTTAAGGAGATACAAGTGAATTTATGACCTCCCTGGCTATTTCTGTTCCCTCAGTGACCGAACTGTAAACATCTCTCACCCCTGCTGTTTGTTCCATGTGATAGCAGTGAGTGATGTCATCACACAGGTCACAGCAGCTCTGTGCTGGCCAGCAGGAAAAAGCTTGATTTATCTACAGTAAACAACACTAATTAGGGCTTTCGTTTGAGAGATCAGATAAAAACTCCTGCTAGCAGTTCTGGAGAGCTTCTGAGCTAACTTAAAGGGGTTTTGCCACCATGTAAAGTCGACGTGGGATGCTTAGAAATTAAAAGTTTAGCACTTTCCTAATTGTATGTCATTAAAAAAAGTGTAGGTGCTCAGTCTGGAGCTTTGATAACCTTATCACTGTGTCAAGCTGGTTGTACATTGGAGCGACCTGTCTATGCACTCTGCCTGCCTGGCCGCGCTTGCTTGGTTCTTATACTCTTCCTCTGCAGCCCCCTCGGGAACCAGAACGTCCTGACACACAGCCTGACAGCGCAGTAGCTTCCCTGCCGGCCAGACAGTATGTCCTCTCTTCATTACCCCCCCTCCTCTGTTTGCACAGTGCTTGGGGGATGGGTAGCTCTTCTCCTGATCTCCTGTCATTCCTCACACTCACTGCCTCAGGAGCACGAATCTTTGCCAGTTGGTCTGTACTTTTTACATTCCTTCACCCTACCATTGTAAACTAACTCTGTGCAGGGTCCGTCAGGGCTTCTCCTTGCTAATTTTCACACTGTCCAAAAAATAAGAGACATAAAAGGTGCTTGCTGTAGTGAACGTTGGGTGACAGAGTTGTACATCTTTACTTGGATTTATCACCAATTTGTCACTGACAAAACAAGCTGCTATCACCCAAGTTAAAAGATGTCAACTATATCACCAACGTTCACTGACAGAAAGCAAACTGTTATTTTTCTTTAGTGTTTTTACACACAAAATTACATTGAATGCAAGCAGGTTTTATTTTTCTTCTGTGGTGTTGAACCACATTGTACTAACAACAGGCAGTGATCTGTACTCCCAAAAACTACACGACAATATGTCAACTCACAAGTCAAGATCTCTGCTTGCTTGTCATTGACATTTGGTGTAAATAACTAAGTCAGACCGAATAGGGGTTGACATCTTTATTGTATTATTCACTCAATTGTCACCTGGACACAGGCAAAAGTATATGTCAGCCTTAAGATATTTACACCCAAATGTCATTACAGCAAGCAGAGATCTTTCTTGAAGCTGAATTTGTTCCTTGTAGTTCATAAAGATCTTGATTGTTGTCAGTACAAATGTGGTCTGTGATTAGTTCGTAAGGGTTCTGATTGTCGCTATGGGATCTGGTGGTTTGCTATGGACTTGATTTGGTTGCTATGGGCTCGGATTTAGGAGAGACTGTGGTATATTTACTATACAAACTAGTGTATATACTGTTACATAGATTTATATACCCTGCTCTAAAACCAATACCACTACCCTAACCCTACCTCTAACCCTAAACCCTGTGCCTAACCATAAACTTAACACCCCCTTACTCTAACCCTATCTCTAACCTAAACCCTTACCCTAGCTCTAACCCTAGCTCTAACCCTAACCATACCTCTACCCCTAACCCTATCTCTAACCCTACCTCTAACCCTAACCCTACTCTAACCCTACCCTACCTCTAACCCTAACCCTATCTATAAAACCCTACCTTAATCCTAACACTATATCTAACCCTTAAACCTATCCTACATCTAACCCTAAACCTACCACTAACCCTATCTATAACCCTAACCCTAGCTATAACCCAAACCCTACCTCTAACCCTAACTGTAACCCTAACCCTAACCCTATCCCTACCTCTAACCCTAACCCTAGCTCTAGCTCTAACCCTAACCCGACCTCGTAAGCTAGTGTAACCTCTAACAAATAAACCCTGCTTTAAGCCCTAACCAGACCTAACCTACGGAGGAAAGAGAGGATGGTGAGCGGAGGTACAGGAGAGATAGAAGGGAAAACATAGGACACACATCGTGCGGGCAGCCGGATCCTCTGCGGTATGGTGCCGAACACTCACCATATTACTCAGCTAGAACTCAGAGAGATCCTCCCGCTTCGAGGCTGATGAAGAATGAGCATCTACGCCGGGATCGCGTACGATCTCGCGGCGCTAACGTGGGTGACGTCATCGAGTGCCGTCTAGAGGGCGGGTTTTTTTGAATTCCAGCAGGAAGGAACGCCCAGATCTGGGACCCAGGGAGCCAGCCGAAGGGTGGGAGTATGGTAACGGCTTCTTGGCAAACAACCCCTTTAAATAATTAGAGAATGAAAACACAGTAGAGGTTGAATACACACGGAGCTGGTATGCAAATTACAGTCAGAAGTGAGAAGAATATTTCATTCAATGCATCTATGAAACTTGTCGGAAGACAACCCTTTAACCCCTAAAGGACCAGGCCTGGTTTTGACCTTCTGACAGCCCTATTTTGGAAATCTGACTGTGTCAATTTATGTGAGAAATAACTTTTTTGACACTTTTACCTATCATGTTGAATTCAGAGATTGTTTTTCTCGTACACATGTGCTTTATGTTAGTAAGAAATTTTTATCTCACATACAATCCTTGTTTGTGTGAAAAATATCAAAATTTATGAAAAATTTGGAAAAATTTGCGATTTAGAAAGTTGCAAAATTTCTGCGTGCAAGACAGATTAATTATTCACACAAAATAGTTTATAACTAGCTCTACCATATGTCCATAATGTTGGCATAATTTTTTAAATGTCTTTTTTTTTTTACGACATAGCCGGGATTAGAAAATTTAGTAGTAATTTCTCACATTTTCAAGAAAAATTTGCAATATAATTTTTTTAGGGACCACTCCAGTTATGACGTGGAGCTTTGAGGGGCTGCATGTTAGATACCCCCATAAGTGGCGCCATCTGAGAAAACTAGACCTTAACGTAACTTACAACATATTTAGGAAAAAAAAAAATATAAATATAGTTTGATACCCTTCAGATATTTCACAGTAATTAAAGCAAAGGAGATGAAATTTCATTCAAAATTTCACTTTTTTTTGCAGAGAATTTTTCAATATCCCATTATTCAATGGAATATGGTAAATGTGGACTAGGTAAATGCAGCTTGACATATCAATTCACCCAGGTCTGCGTTTTTAAGATTTATCCCATATGTTGCCCTAGGCATTATTTGTGCTCAAAAATAAGCCCTGATTAGACAGGGAGCACCTACTATACTCTGGGGTCTCATTTTTCAATACGATTTTATTTAGGCGCCATTTCAGGTTGGGGACACCCTAAGGTGCTAAACTTAATAAACACCCTAAATAGACCGCATATTGGAAACTACACCCTAATGATTATATCCAGGGGTGCATTGAGTATAGACCCCACAGGTGATTCACCAAATTTTTTTAGCATAGGCTGTGAAAATTTCAAAAAATTTTTTTTTTCTATAATCTGCAATTTTAGCTAAAATGTTTTATATATACAAGGAATCCTGGAACAAAAGAACCCTAAAAACCTTGTTAAGAATTTCTTCCAAGTTCGGCAATACCCTACATGTGAGTGTTAAACTGGCTGTTTGGCTGCATGGACAGGGGCGTGTAAAGGGAGGGAGCGCCTTTTGGCTTTTGGAACGCAGATTTTGGTGGGGCCATGTCGATTGCAAAGCCCCCAAAGTAGCAGAACAGGCGAAACTTCCAGGATAGCCCATTTTTGGATTCAACACCATCAGGATCTTCATCTAGGGCTGTATTCTGCATTTTGGATTGGCACAGGTTTCCATAGTTTTTTTTAGCATTGGCAATGAAAATGGGGGGGAAAATGCAGTTCGGTCATTGGTTTTTTTGTGTTTCAATTTTAAGCATTAGCCGTTGAGTGTAATTGATGTGTAACTTACTATGGGGGTCGGTACAATTACATATGTTAATAGATTTTTATTATAGTTTTTTCTGTTGTATTACTTTGTACACAGGTCGAAATTACGTCTATAATAAATTGCGTTTTTATGTTGTCCTATTCTGATCCGCATAACCTTTTTTTATTTTGCTGTGTACAAGAGCTGTGAATGGGCTTGTTTTTGCGGAGATGACGTTGAAGTTTTTTATTGGTACATTTGATGCCTATGTTCACTTATTATTAAGGTTTTTCTGAAGATGTTTTGAACCAAAATACAGCAATCTTGGTAGGTTTAAGTGTTTTTTATTTTATTTTTTTTATAGCGGTCACTGTACGGTTATAATGGACATGTAGCTTTACTCTAGCAGGTCTATACGATTTACCACCGATACCCAAATTTGTATATTTTTTTATGTTTTACTGCTTTATATACAATAAAAAACTTTTATTCAACCAGGAAAAATACGTTTTTGCAATCGCCATTAGTCTAGAGAGCCATAACTTTTAAAATTTTTCTGTGCTTGGAGCTGTGTAGAAACTTTGTTTTGTTGCGAGATGAGTTGATGTTTTTTAGTATCATTTTTGGGGGAGATGGCTTTTTGGATCGCTTTTAATCCTTTTTTTGGAGGCCCAGGGTTGAAGAAAATACTGCAATCCTAGTAGTGTTTTTTATTTTTATTATAACAGGGCTCACCGTGCAGTATCGTGATAAGTTAGCTTTACTCTTTGGGGTCGTAACGATTATATGGCTCGATACCCTATTTATATAGTTTTTGTTCTGTTGAAGCACGTAAAAAAAAGAAAAGTGTTTTGTAGTGGTTAAACAATTTTTATGCATCGATATTTCTGCGAGTATACATTTTTTTTTTGTCCGTCTATACTGAGTGTATAAGACTTTTTTTTGCGGGGATGAATGACGTTTTATTGTAAACTTTGGTGTTTCTTGGAGTTTTTGATCACTTTTTATTACATATTATGTGCTGCGGGATGAACAATAATCTTAATTCTGTGAATTTGTTTTTTTTTGTTCTTTTTTTACGGCGTTCACTGTAGGGTTAATTAACTGACAGATTTATAGGGCAGGTCGTTACGCATGCGGCGATACCAAAAAAATTATGGGTACTTTATTTATTTTTGATCTTTTTTTGGGGGCGATTGGGTTTTTGTAAAGGGGAAAAGGGGGGTGAAAGTATTTTTTTTTTATTTTTCTGTTTGTTTTTTACTTGTTTTTCATTTTTTTTTTTACTTTTCACTTTTTCCCACATTTTTATTTTATTTTTCCCCCATGGGGGATTTTAAATGAAGATTCTTTTTGGGCCCCCCCGTGCTGTCTGTCAAAAGGGCAAACCCCACGGATCCCCGATCCGTGCGCTTGCCGCCGACGAGACCCAGGAGGACGACCGGGGCCCCACCCCCCCCCCCGATCGCGCGAACTCTGCTTTAGATTCGCCATCCTCAAAATATCCAACGCCCAGGGTGCTAAACCCCCAAAAACGACCCTGGACTATGGAAACTTCAAGGTCTTAAAGGGGGAAAGTTGATGATAAGTTTTATCCCTTAGAGTTCTGTATCCTTTTGCTAACAGAATAAACTCTTAAAATCATGTAATGTACAGGAAAAAGTAGATCTATATTTAAATCACTGCTATAAAACCCCCCCACATCTACCGGAAGTATGAATAAAAGGGCCCAGTGGCTCTGTAAAACTGCGTGGTGAGAAAACCCCTTTTTATTACCCATATTGGTTGTTTGTGCTATGCATTCATCAGGCTGGGACAGAATGTGGTGTGGGGGTTGCATATGTATGTCATTACATTTTGTGTGTATAAACATGCTGTTATTACTCATGTTCTTATTTTCTGGGCTTCCTATATTTATTATGTGAGACTGCAAACTAGGTACGGTCCATTAGCATGACTTGGTATACTGGAACGTGCAAGGGTAAAACGACTCTCCCAAGCCTAATGTAGTCAAAAGATACCTTGAATCCTCTGATAACAAGATTCTTCAGGAAACTTACTTAGCAGACACAAGTGTCCACTTCCCCTGGGTTGATTGGGCGTTCCCTTCAGTATTTGCCCCACATGCCAGGGGTGTGTCTCCGTAATAACGTTACTTTTACTTTCAACCAGGGCCGGGACAAGGAATTTTGGTGCCCTAGGCAAGTACAGCCAATGGCACCCCCCCTCCCCTTACTCCCCAAAAAATTTGCCCCCCCACACTAATTCCTCTCACCCCGGCCCCAGGTCCTGTCACTAATTTTCTGCATATTCCAATAGCTCCCGTCCATCTCCTCAGCAGTCACTGCCAAATGAAAATCAGCCCTGAAAAATTTTGCTTTTTCAAATCGCCCCCTCCATATGACAGTGGTAATACCCCAAATAACAGTCACCGGAATAATCCACCGATACATGGATCCAATCTACCAGACAAATGATTGTTACTATAAAACACTCCTACAAAACCAAGACCCTAAACTATTACTACTTAAGGCTCAAATAATCCTGCCAGACCCTGACCAGAACGAAAACCACCACATGTGACTACCAGCTGTACAAAAGGCTCTGATTACATATATTACTGCCATACAGTGACCAATAAGTGGTAGATACTAGTTGTATGTAGACGCTCTGCAGAAATATAAGGGATTACACTGACGTTACATTTAGTGACTCACAGGAGACGTCTCCCGGCCAATACTCATCCCTGCAGATTTGGACACAAATATCTTAGAATCCTCACATTTCCAGTAACTCCTTAATTATAGTATATAAGTCCCCTCAGTTTAGACAGGTATATAGTATGCCTCACAGTCAGGCAGGTATATGTATATTGTCCCCTTAGACAGGTATATATAAATATAGGGGCGCTCAGGCAGGTATATAGATATATGATCACCTCAGGCAGGTATATAAATATAGGGTCACTCTCAGGCAGGTATATAGAAATAGGTTTAAATCTCAGGCAAAGGGATAAAAGACATAGGTCACTCTCAGGCAGGTTTTATAGATATAGGGTCCCTCTCAGGCAGGTATATAGACATAGGGTCACTCTCAGGCAGGTATATGGTCACTCTCAGGCAGGTATATAGATATAGGGGCACTCAGGTAGGTATATAGATATAGGGGCACTCTCAGGCAGGTTATATAGCTATAGTGGCTCAGGCAGGTTATAGGGGCACACAGGCAGGTATATAGCTATAGGGCTCAGGCAAGTATAACTAGGGGCCACAGGCAGGCATAAGGGCTCAGGCAGGGGTATAGGGGCTCAAGCAAGCCATATAGGGGCTCAGGCAGGCGTATTGGGGGGCCACAGGCAGGTTTTTGGGGGCTTAGGCAGGCGTATGGGGGCCACAGGCAGGTGTATGGGGGCCACAGGCAGGCGTATGGGGGCCACAGGCAGGCGAATTGGGGCCACAGGCAGGCATATAGGGGCCACAGGCAGGCGTAAAGGAGCCACAGGCAGGTGTATCGGGCCACAGGCAGGCGTATGGGGCCAAAGGCATGCGTTTTGGGGCCACAGGCAGGCGTATAGGGGCCACAGCAGGCGTATGGGGCCACAGGCAGGTATATAGGGGCTACAGGCAGGTGTATGGGGCCACAGGCAGGCATATAGGGGCCACAGGGAAGCAATTTAGGGGCTACAGGGAGCGTATGGGCCAAGGCAGGTGTATGGGCGCACAGGCCAAGGCGTATAGGGCCACAGTGAGGCGTATGGGGCCACAGGCAGGTATATAGGGGCTACAGGCAGGCGTATGGGGGCACAGGCAGCGTATGGGGGCACAGGCAGGAGTATAGGGGCCACAGGCAGGCGTATGGGACCACAGGCAGGTATATAGGGGCTACAGGCAGGGGTATGGGGCACAAGGGAGGCATATAGGGCCACAGCAGGCGTATAGGGGCCACAGGCAGGCGTATGGGGCCACATTCAGGTTATAGAGGCTACAGGCAGGCAAAATACAACATTTATATCACCTTACCTGCTTCCCGCCGGGGAGCCCTCCTCTTCTTTCCGTCCGCTCCCACCACCCTTCCTTGGTACTCCTCGGGCGCACCGGCCTTTTAAAGCGCTGTGCCCCAGAGGCAGCGTCGCAAGACACACTTCACGCGACCTGCCAATGAGCCCACGGGGCCCCGGCCTCAAACCTGTGCGGCCCGGGGCTTACCGGGGGAACCCCGCGATCCTCCGGTAGGGGGTCCGACACTGTTTGCGGGGCAGGGGCGCTTCTCTCTGCTCCCAGAACGGTCAAAGAGACCGCCGGGCCCCTTCGGGGCCTATGGCAGCGGCCGGGGAGCCCGGCGGGTTTCGGGGCCCTGCCTCGCCCCTTAGGGAAGGCAGAGGTAGCCCTTAGGCAAGTCTACCCGCCTCCCCGGGGGTCCCGCCTTTGCTTTCAACTATGTGAAAATTGATAAATCGGGGAGTTGTAAATGTATGTATTGCTCCATTGAGAACAAGCGCTTACTTTGGAATTTATGTATTCGCTCTTTTTCTGCTGACCAAAAAACCGGGCAATTTCTTTCCAAATTTAATAGCCAGACACCCCACCCTAGGGGAGGGAGATTTAAATTTTCCCTAGGGGGAACCGTATGGGGCAGATTTAACCCCGTGCCAGATATTACCTCTTTTGATGCCTCTGTAACAGGTGACTGTGGCAGATATTAGACTTGTTTGGAGATCTTATAACAGGTAATCCTCTATTCACTCCTGCTTCTCCCCTGGGTACATTGCCTTGTCCAGAACTTACCTCATAGTTGCCAACTTTTGAAAATGAAAAAGCAGGAGACATTAGTGGGCGGCGCGCATAGTGCGCCGCAGAAAATTGCATGCCCCAAAAACCCATCTTGCCGTACCACGCCCCTTCAAAAAGCCACACCTACTCCACCTAACTGCATAAGGGGTTTTGGGAAGAAAGCCAGTGATCCCCTTTTATAGCCGGGTAAAGCCCCCCATAACCAGGTAATGTCCCTTACGGGCGGGAGATGCCTCCTTGTACCAAAAAAAAGCCCCCCCTGTAGCCAGTAGAGCCAAATTTTTGTAGCCGGTAAGCCCCCCTTTGTTAGCCAGGTTTTCCCCCCATTTTTTTGCCAGGTATCCCCCCATTGTTTGCCATAGATGCCCCCATTGTTTCCAGGTGTGCCCCCCCTTCTGTTGGCCCGGTAATGCCCCCCCATTGTTTTGTGGAGTCCCCCTTTGTTCCGGGTAGGCCCCCATCGTTATCCAGAGTGCCCCCATTGTTAGCCAGTAGTCCCCCATTGTTAGCCAGGTGGGCCCCCCATCTCACCCGGGTAGTGCCCCCCAGGGCCCCCATTGTTAGCCGGGTAGTGCCTCCATTGTTCCAGTAGACCCCCCCCCCATTTACCAGGAGGGCCCCATTGCCAGGTAGTACCCCCTTAGTAGCCAGGGTGCCCCCTTTTATAGCCCCGCCCCCGTCCCCCGTAATAAGGGGCGAGACGGGGGTGGGCCGGACCCCGGGGGGGGCCCGCCCCCCGGGCCCCATAACAAATGCATTTTTTAGGGTCTACGCGCTGTAAAAAATTTTGGCAAACACTTTCTCCCCCCGCCGGATTCGCCGAGCGGGGGGGGCGACGGTTTTTCCCTTTCTCTTAAAAGAGGAACCCCTAATTTGCCCCCGCGGTTTGGGCGCCGCTGCAGCGCAAATCCGCGCGCAGTACGGCCCAATCCGGGGAAAAAAAAATAAGCCTGTGAACAGGCCTTAGGTGAAATACAACAACAAAAAAAAACACAAAAAAAACAGAACATGAAAAAATCATTCACCATCTTTGAATATAATCTGATCAAATTCCAGGATCCTGGCTAAACCCCTCAATGATCAAAACGGGTTTTTTTCCCCTCGGTAGATATCGCTAAAACCAAATCACTGCTTACCGATGGCTGGCTACTTCCTGTTGAAGTTGCCCCTTCAACACCGCCCCGCATCTGGAGAGTTCTCAAAGTCTTTTGTCTGGTATTATTTTGAAATGTGGGGCATTCCGGTGAGGAGTGTCCGTCCCGCTCAGCTGGCCCATGTTTTTCCTTTCTTGGCTGTTATGAAAAACCTGCGGGACTTTGCTGGACATGTCTTTTGTTTGGCTTTCGACGAACAACAACATATCCCCCTCCGAATAGCAAGGCCCGCCCGTCTTCCTTGTCCGCAAATGTTTCATTTTGCGTTTGTTGTGTAAGTCTTTTGGGTCTAATGGTTGACTCACTGGCAGTGCAGGGGTAGCCCACAGGAATGCGTATCGAGGAGTTGGGTGGAACTTATTGAGAGGACAGCATTATTTTTGTTGATGCGGCGTACTTCTGAGATTTGTAGGAATTTGTTCAGGGCCCTTGCTTCAGGGGTAAGCCCAGAGGGGCTGTTTGACTCTTTTTTCCTAAGTGCGCATAAACTTTCCACCATCCCATTTGCTTGTGGCCACAAGGTGTTATCTTTTTTTAGTGAACCCAAGGGTATTCGAAAATTGTACGAAAATGTCCATTAAATGGAGGTCCATTGTCTGTTTTGACTTTTTTTTGGAAACCATATGCAGAAAATATGTCCAACTCTGGTATGACACGGTTGCCGAAGCGACAAAAATAAATGAAATTTAGGATATCTGGAATATTCATAAATTCCACTAAATGTATTGCCCAAAGGGGTATAGCCCTAAATCAACCGAAAATTTTCCTCCAACACCTTTGGTAGGGGAACCATCCGTAAGGGTTCGGGTTTGCTACGGGATAACAAGCGGCAAGTATTGCAGTTTTTATTGTGTGTTCTACTAAAAAACCCAATTTTAGAACCACACTTTTTCTCTGAGAATTTTTTTTGTACCCACAATTCCCAAATACCTTCAGAGCAATCTGTATTACTTTCGTAAACAAGGCCTTTTGGGAAACCCACCAGTTTGGTTCCTCTGAAAAATTAATACCTCAGTGACGACAGTTCATTTCTGACACTTGAAATGATTGCAGCTCCTTTTTTTTTTATGTCCAATCTGAAAATTTTGCTCCTTTTTTAAATCCCTTTTTTCCATTTTGGGATAATTTGTTTAAAGTACAAAGCGTTTTGTCGTTTGCATTGCCTTTACAAATTGATCCGGATGTCTTTGGTACTGCATGAACTGTAACAAATTTGATTACTTTTTAAAAATTTGCCTATGCGCATTTGTCTTCTTCTGCGGGAGTCTGGAATGTATTTCCAGCCAAAACGATTGTTAATTGTAATCTTGAATTTGCAGACCCCCCCACCGTTCAATCAGCGGCACCCCCCTTAGCTCTGGGTTTCCAAAAAATTAGAGGATGCTTGATGCGTAACTATGGGAATGGAGCTCCAAAAGAAAAGAGATGAAAATTTCACACCCCCCAGCAACACTAGACCCCTTTTTCAGGTGAGAGATCGTTTTTCAGATTTGTTAAGCTCTGCGGGCATATCAATGAGGGAAAAGGGTCTGGATTATTGGGTAAATTTTTTGCGTTAAAATAGCCCCCAGACCCACCCGACTTGCATCCACAAACAACTCAGTGCTAAAGTGGGATCAAAGAACCAAGTATTTTGAGCACATTCCCCCTTTTAATTGCTCAAAAGATTTTTGACACTCGTGGGCCACTTTTAATTCACAGCCGTGTTTCGTGAGATCCCTCATGGTGCCTAATGGGAAAAATCTGGTAGATCTAGCACAATTGGACATTCCAAGAAAAGAGCAAACTACTGAATTCTAGGAAAGAGGCCCCTTTTAATTGCCTGTACCCTTTTTTGGGTCAGGTTTTACTCCCCTGCGAAAAAATGTGACCATAAAACCCAAGGACTTTTTTGTTAAATTCACACTCTTTTATTTAGAGTGATCCCCCCGGGGGCCCAAGCACGAAAAACCTCATTAATCACTATGTGTTTTAGCTTTGGGTTTTTGCCATAAACTAGAATGTCATCACTGTAATTGAAAAAACATTGGGGAATTTTGGATCACACTTCTTATAGCATCCTGAAAGATTTTTCCCGCGGCTGGGAAAAAACCCCAAATGTCAAACCCTTTTACTGCCTGAGGCCAAATGTGTAAAAAGTTTTTAGGACTGGACTCGGGCTCGTTTTATAAATGAAAAACCCTTTTTAAAGGGCCATTTGAAAATAAAATGCTCCATTCAGTAATGAATAATATCGTATTGTGGAAGATGTTCTTTTTTCCTGAATGGGAGATTTGGGAGGGGCATTCCACACAAACTCACCCGTCAGGAATTTTGGGTTTTGGAACCAACAACTTGGAGAGACCCCTGGAGTGGGGCCCGTAACCCCGTCTTTAATAATACATCATCTTCTAAAGATTGAAGTTTTTTTTCCCCCTTCTTTCTCAATGAAATGGGGTACGCCGGGGGGATTGTTCCCGGGCAACAAAATTTTATCCCAGAAGTTGTGCTTGAAAGTCCTTCAAATTTTCCAAGTCCACGAAAAAGGAAAAATTTAATTAATCAAGTTTGTACACCTTTCAGCTGGGTCAGTGATTTTATGAATGATCTGAAGGAGACCCAGCTTTAGGCAGGGGTTGGGGTTTGAAAGGCAGCCTCCAAGCCTTTTTAAAGTGAAAAACTTGTTTTTTGTGTCTTGGGGCCCTTTTAGCTGATTTTGCTTTAAATTTTCCCACGGGTTGGGAATGGGTTTTGAGATCCATATGGAAATTTTGGGCTGAACATTTTCCAGGGCAGCGTACTGCAAATTTTCATATTTCCCCGTCTTGAAGTTCACTGATCCCCAGTATCAATGGGGAAAATAATATCCGGGTTTTTAAAACATGATTGTAACCGCTTGGGGACCGTAGGATTTTGGCGTAGAAGTAATTAAACATATCCTCACTTGTGGTAGATGGGCTCCTCTGCATCTGATTAAACTTTTTTCATGGCCTGTTTTTTTTTGGCCTTAAATACTTTGTAAGTCTGATCGACACCCGCGCAAAATGGTTCCTTTACCCCCCATTTTCTCAGGTTTTTCCAATGCTGGACATTTTTTTTCATGAGGAAAGCTTTCCCCCATCGGTAACATTTTTTGGTTTCAGGGTTTCAGCGCATAGCACTGTATGTTGGAGGTAGCAACGGATTTCCCCCCTTTTCCCCTCACATTGGGGCCTGTGACTGTTTTCTATGGCACGGGGCCCTTTTGAAAGGTCATGCAAAGTAACCTGCTGAAAGGGCTTTGCATCTTTTAGGGATGATGTGCACGCACAATGATTTGAGTTAAATTTCATCATCGCTCAGTAAACACACCCCTGTGCCAGTTCCTTAAGCGTGTGACATTGTTCCCAGGGGTTCTTCTGGAAGCTGTTTACAATCCTGAACATTATCTTCTCATATCTGATGTTTTTGCTTTGGGGTTAAGTAATCTTTTGGTTTGTGCAGCGGGGAATAAGGTCAGTGTCTTAGCAGGGAGGGTGCGTAAAACATACACCCTCTGCCCGCATAGGGGAAAAATAAGCTCTTTTTTTTTTTCATCTTTTATTTTGTGCTTCCAAAAGTTCTCAAACTGTGCATCCCCTTTTATCCTTATAGCCCGGTTTTACTTTATTGTATCAAACTTTGGAATCATCATGTAGTCTGCCCTCCCAGCGTATTTCCCAATGCAGTTTTGGGGAAAGAATGTGCAGTTTTGGGTACATCCTTATATGTGGATCTGTAAGCACACTCCCTTTTGGGATCCCATAAGCAGAAGGCGTCCCCTACTCACGCAAAAGGGAAATCTCATCCCCCCTCGTCGCCATTTAAGGGCCCAGAAGTAAAGAATCAGGGAGAAATCCAAACCCAAAACTCCCTTTATTGCTCCCCCCTCCAAAATGTGAATACAACAAAACACCTTGCCCCCACCCAAATACCACTTCCGGGTTTCCTGTTTTTTCTCCTCTTAAAGAAGAGGAATACTTACGTATTTTTACCCCCCAAAAAAAAACCAAAAAAACTAAAAACATCCAAAAAACAATACTTAAGAGAATATCGAAAAAAGCCCCGGCCCCCCCAGAGCAGGGGCGAAAAAGGCCCTCTAGAAAACAACAACTGTAAATCCCACCATACTGCAAATTGGGAAATGACCCCACAGAGGCCTTATGAAAAAACTAAAAAATAGTTAAAAAATTTTTCCAATTCGGCCCGGAACGGGTTTGGTTTTTTAACCCCAAGGCCCCAACCCGGGGCTGCTTCTATATCCCCCCCCAAAGACCATAAAGATACAACCCTGGGAGGCCTATCTTTCGGGCATTGGGCACTGACAAAAAACTCGGGTTGGGTGGAAAAATCTCCTAAAACCCCGGGCCCAAAGTACCCCAAAATACATCCAGGACACAAAAACCCTTCTTAAAAAACTCAATGCCCCGGTCCATTCCTGAGGGCCCCCATTTTGGCCACCAGGATGAGAATCCTTGTAACAAATTTTCCCCACAAGGATGGAGTTGCAGCATGCATGCCCCTAGAGAAAAAAGACTCCCAACAAAACCAGCCACCAGTCACCCAGTTCTACCAGCCCCAACTTTTTTACTTTGGAGAAGACCGTACCAGAAAAGGAATTTCCCATGGGACCCAGATGTGCGCCCAATATCAAATCTTTTTAGGGCGGCACTGGAAGGAGCTTATTTATCAACATGCAACACCAAACCCATGTGTCCCTCGTTTTTTGATGATATCATTTCATCTGACTGGGGGCGAAGAGGCCCAATTCTTTTTCCATAATGACTTCAATAATTTTTCACCCCACCTTTAAACCCTTTAAACTTACTATTCAGAGAGAAAAATCCACTTTCGGGAAATTTAAATACACCTCAAAGACCACCGGTACTCACACATAAAAACCAAAAACCACAACAAAAAACGGCCAACCCAGGAATGACAGCTTCCACCCCAACACACAAAAAATCTTTTTTTACACCACTATACGGTACAATCGTATTTGCCCGACAAAGCAACCTGGACAAGCACCTTCGGGTTGAGGAAAAAATTTTCTCAAACTTGGATAAAGACCAAAAGTGCGGGAAAAACCAATCAGCAAAGCCCCCCCCTCACAGAGACAGTCTGCCACATACAAAGAGACCCAAAAGGAAGAACGAGTGCCCCTAGTTTCACCTACAACCCCAAGTGGAGCCCACAAAGATTCCCAAGGAATTTTTCAACCGTCACATAGGGACAAACAGACTCAAGACAATTCCCATCCCCCTCCCTCTCCCTTTTTGGGCAACCCCCAAAACCTCCCCGCATTATTGTCGGGGACCCTCTGAAGGCCCCAAACGAAATGGACCTCACCCTCCCTGCAAACGGTTCAAGACCTGAACACATCCACATGCTGACAGGGTACCTGTCCCACAATCCCAACAGGTGCACAGAATAAGGGGCATTTTCCTGCAGGTCTTCCCAAGTGGGGTATCTGATTATGTGAATTCAATTCCCACCACAGGCCTTATGTGGGGAAAAAGGGCAAGACTAGCCAGCGTTTTCATTCACACAGATTCACCATTAACAACAACAATTTATTTCCGTGGCCGCACATTTCTCTGGAGAAAATCATTCAGGGAAAATTTGCAGGGAACGGGCTTATGGGAGATTTTTAAAACCGGGGGAGGAAGGAAATTTGGGGAAAATAAAATTTAAAGCAAAAATTTAAACTCTGCAAAATGGGTTAAAATATTCATTCCCGCTTCATGTCAACTATGTGTGAAAAAGTGAGTGCAACAAATCTCCCCCTTTTTGGGATATAAGATAAGAAATAATTAGTCCCCCGTCACGCCTCACAAGTTTCCCGACTGTTAATTCTTGACGGGTTGTAAAAAAAACTGTCTATCTATATTTCGCCTTTTTTTTTTATTTTTAAGAATTCTAAAATCCTTTTTAAAACCATTTTTTGTGTGTAAAAAAAGTGGTGTATTTCGTTTTTTGTTAAAAATCATTTTGAAAAAGAGCTATCCTCTCGAAACTCCATAATATACTCAGTTACCTCTAAAAGGGTTTGCCTGATTTCTTCACTATTCTACAATTTTTAGATGTAATAAAATAACAATTATAGTGACCAGGATTCGGAGAAAAAGGGCTGGATACATTTTAATGTAATAATATAAAAAAAGTTATAGGGACCAGGATTTTGGGGAAAGGGGCTGGATGCTTTTTTAGATTAATAATATAAAATTTTTAAAGCCGGGGATTCTGGGGAAGGGTCTGGATGCATTTCTAGATGTAAAAATATAACAAGTTTTAATGGTGGGATTCTGGGGAAGGGTCTGGATGCATTTTTTAGATGTGATAAATTTAAAAATAATGCCAGGATTCTGGAGAAGGGTTCGGGGATACAGTTTAGTGTAAAAATTTAACAGTTTAGGAGGGTTTTGGGAGGGGGGTTGGATGATTTTAGATGTAATAATATAAAAATTTTAAAATGACCGGATTTGGAGGGGTTTGGGAAACATTTTGTGTAATAAATAACAATTTATAATGCCCAGAATTCGGGAAAAAGGGGTTGGATACATTTCTAATTTTTAAAATTAAAAATTATAGTGAGAGGATTTGGGAAGGGTTGGAATTTTAGTGAAATTAATAAAAAGTTTAAGACCGGTTTGGAAAAGGGCTGGATAATTTCTAGATTAATAAATAAAAGTTATAGTGCCTTTTTGGAGGGGGGTTCTGACCCAGGGATTTATTCTAATTCCCGTTTGGGAAATCAAAAAGGTTTTTTTTCACTAAAATGGGAAATTTGGGCCTTACCTAGGGGGGGTTTTTTCCTTCCCTTGGGATCAAACTAAACCCAAAAGATTAAAACGGGGTGGATTCTGTTTTTTTTGGATTAAATAATCAAAATATGTAACCTCCAGATGAACTTGCAAAGTGCATAAAATAGAAAAGAAACAGTATCAAAACAAATTAAGTGCCCCCTGTGTTCCTAGCAAAACTTCCTTACCCACTTTTTGGCCCCATGTGCCCCCCAATGTAAAAAATTTTATTGCAATGTCCCCTATTAAGTGTTTAAAATTTTTTGCCCAAAATTAAAAATATACGCCAGAAAAAAACTCCTACGCAAGCAACTGAAAATGAAAAGAGATATTGCTCTTTATTGAAATGCAACAATAAAATGCTTGATGTTTATGCTGTAAACAGGACTTTTGGTTGATGGGGTTTTCTAGCCATGCAGTTTCACAGAGCTACAGCCAGCTGTGCGCATGGTTGAACCGTGGGAGGAAGAGCCCCCGAAGATCTGATAAAATCCCGCTTTAAACCCAGTTTTGGCCCTCTGACCCAAAGTCCTCCGGGGGGAAAAGGAAGACCCCGAAAGGTGGGGCAGGGGTGGAAGATAAAGGGCGCTCTGGGCGGGGAACGGCGCCAAATTTACCTCAATCCCGTTAGCTAATTAGGGAGAGAATTTGGGGGGAGGGGAAGCTCACGGCGGCATTCCCCCGGGGCTGCAGTGAGGTGGGGGGTGTGCGGGAGCAGCTGAGACCCGGGGAAATCCCGGCTGAAGGAAGAAGCTGACGAAGGGGGCGGACCCACACACCAGAGCACGGGGGAGCCAGGGGTAGACCGGGCACAGGGGCTACAGGTCCTGGGCCCTATTGGCTGGAGGTGGCCAGAGAGACGGGTGGTGCAAGATGGCTTATCACGCAACAAACGGCCCTAGTGGATTTTAAAGGGAGGACTTTTACTTTTTAATTGGGCAAGAGGCTTGGGGCACCTCTTTTATGTAAAAGGACCTCCTGGTACACTACATCACTTTTAAAAACCCTAACCCCATCCCTTTGTCTGCCCCATGGGGGTTTTATTAGGCCGGAAAACTTGGCCATCTTTGCGACTTTCTGCAAAATCCAACCAGGGGATCCCAAATAAGAGGTGCGGGGGAAGGGGCGTCTTCCCAGGCCACAGTAGACACTGAAAAAAGTTTATGGAAAGCTATTGCAACATCCCGGGACAGCTTTTGCCCATTAAAAAATTGTTTCTTTCGGGCCCAAACCTTAACTTATTCCCCACTAAAAGGGGAAAAAAGGGTGAGGGAAAAAAACTGCAGAAGCCGAAGGCGGTGGGTTGGGGGTTTGGGGAAAATCCCAGTTTCCAAGTAGGGCCCCAAATACCAAATTTCCCGAAACCAGTTTAAAATTTTCTCCGGGAAAAGATTTTGGGAGGAGCGGAAAACCCCCAGCCGAAGGAATAACATCCGGGGAAAACTAGGGTTTCCAAAAAAGGGGGGGGGGGGGTTGACCCCCAAAAAAGTTCAGGGAAGGGGACTGGTAAACCCAGTTTCTAGACCCAATTCCCCTATCCTCCTTTTTCCCTTTGATCGAAAGCCCCCAAACAGGATTCCCACAAAACCCGCAAAACCCAAGGATCCCCTCACCCCCCCGTTTATTGGAAAAAGTGAGGGAATTTTGGGCCTGGAAAAAAGGGCCCCGGGGCCGGAGACGGGGGTGTTGGTTTCCGGATCCCCGGGGGTTGTTTTGGTCCATTTTAGCAGGATTTTGACCCCCCAAAATAAAGATAAAGGGGCAAGCCTTTTGGCAATGTTTTTTTCCGGGGGGTAGTGTTGAAAAAGTTTGGGGGGCCTGTTGGCCTCCTGTGGGCCAAATGTTTATTGGCTGGGTGTTTACAAGGACCATTGTATAGCAGTATCGGAGCGGGGCTGTTTAGTTTCCTGCTTCTTACTCCTTTTCTGTTTTTGAGTTTTGAGACAGCGGTTGCTTTCTCTCCTCATGAGGTCTGAAAGTGAGAAGTGCAGGTTCAGGTGCTCTTCTTGAGAGAGTGAAGTTTTGAACTCTTTATTTTCTCTGGTTCTGGAATTAACGGAAAGCTCGACCATGTTGGGGCAGTGTGGGCAAGTGGGAGGGGGTTAAGGGGATGTTCCAATTTCTTGCTGTTTCTGTTCTAAGTGTGTGTGTTAGGATGCATGGTGTGAATGAAGGCCCGCCACCTGGGTCTCCGATCAATAATGGGAGGTACTCCTTTATGTTTTCAAGATCGCGCCTTTTAAAGTAATCTCCTGGAATATCAGGAGCCTGAATTGTAAAATTAAAAGGGCGCTGAGGGCTTTAACTTTCCTCCGTCTCATCACCCAGATATATTATTATGCAGGAGAAAGCATCTAAGGGGTCAAAAGTCATGGCACTGAAGAGAACCATGGATTGGTAACTGGGTTACCGTGCGGTTTATTCAAAATTTATGAGAGAGGAGTCTCAATTTCTGGTTTGGAAAAGTCTGCCATTTCAGTTAACACAGGTGCATATTGACCCGTCGTGCCGGTATGTGGGAATGAAGGTGCAAATTCGAGGCCAGGGATATCTGGTGGGAGGGGTTCTAATATCCTGGGCACCTTTTTCTAGGTCAGTCGTAACGATTATAGTGGATTACAGCTGGAATCCAATGGGGGGAGACTGGCTTGAACACAGTGAATGCAGATGCAGACTGGAAACAGGATGCAGCAGAGATGAAGACTGGATCCATGGCAAAGGTCAGGAGAAGCTCAGTAGTGATACGTAGGTATGAAGTTTGCAGGGTAAACCGCAAAGGTGAGGAACTAACAGGAAAGGGAAGTTCCAGGCTAAAGGACTTGCACAGGGAGGAGCTTAACACAAATACTCAAGCAAAGGGAGTCAGGCTTGAGGAGTTTAATAGGAACCAGGAACAGGAAACAGGAAACAAGATGGCAACCAACTGAGACACGATCCACCCTCTTGAATGCGGCAAACTTAAGGGCAAACACAGTAAACAAGTTCCAAGGTATGCAGGAGATCCTGACCTTACTCCCCTCAACAGCGGCCTCTGGACGATACCGACTCGGTCTTTTTGGATGTCTTTGAATGAAATTGTTTTATCAGGGCGCAGGAGCATTGATGTTTTACCTCATGGTTCCAATGAATTTCTTCAGGCCCCCTAACCTTGCCACTTTTTAATGAGGTATTGTAGCTGGTTTTCCCGAAAATTCTTGGTCAGGATTTGCTCCACCACAAACTGTTCTTGCCCGTCAATCTCCACTGCATCAGGAGGAGGAGAAATACGACCCGGGAAAGGGATTGGGCATGGCAGGCTTTAGCAGAGACACATGAAACACAGGAATGGATCTTCATAGATGGTGGGAGTTTGAGCCGAACAGACTGGGCTGATTATTTTGTGATGTTATGGCCCCACAAATTTTCCCG
>JAODAL010057137.1:0-22862 GCA_025379985.1 Phyllomedusa bahiana
GTCCTTATGGGATGAAAATGGAGATGGGGTAATTTTGGGGAATTTTGGAGGACTGACTGCCTCCATCTCAGCTGTGCACTCTTCCCACCTGGCTGTACAAAGTCCTTATAATAAGTGTGAATGGATCCTGGCCCTTATGTATGGCAGCTTTTTCCCTAAAAAGAGGCATTAGGTAAGGGACCCACGTAATGAGGCTACCTTAACACGGTAGGTGGGCATATGAAATTTGATCAAAGTAAGCACTAAAAGCCTTTATTTTGTGCTTGTGTAAGGCATAGCAATAATACATTTTAAATGTTCCTTTAGTCTAATGACTGTATGGTTTTAGTATGGTTGTATGGTTTGCTGCTTAAAGGGGTTGTCTTGTTACAAAGATCAGCTTTCAACATGTAGGGATCACTAATAGGGATGAGCGATCATAATCGACAAAGTTGAAATCGGCACGATTTTTAGGCTGATCGGAAATTTCCGATCACCTGATATTTTAGGTGACTACATGCAGATAATCTATTACTATCGCATCATTTTGGGCACTTCCTGTCATTTTGGCGGCCAGCAAATCAGGTTAGAGCTGACGTCATGACTGTTGTCACGGTCCGTGCCGCATTCCTGTCCTTCGCTGCGGCCTCTGCTGTCACCGTGTACGTTCCTGTCACCGCTGCTTGCCCACCTGCGGTCGCTGTGGCCATGCTGCTCCTCCATCTTGGCTGCAGCCCTGTTTCTCTGTCTCTATAGAGGGTGGCAGCCACATCTTGCCTTCCTTTATTCCCAAAGTGTGCGGCGGGGTTGGGCTTCCTCTTCCAATCCCCTTCCACCTGTGTGTTTATAAGCCTGCCTCCCCCCCACACTCCCTGCCTGATCCTTGTTGTGTTATGTTGTTGCATGTTGTGTTGTTAGTGTCTCATGTTGTGCTGTTGTTGCTGTGTGTTTCCTTATCTTGTTTGTTAGCTGTCCGGTGTGCACACGCTGTCTTGTTTGTGTCCTTATGGTATCCTCTATATTTGGTTAGTCTCTATGTTGGTCTCCTTGTGTCTGTGTTTTTGTCTGAGTTTCCTTGCCTTGTTCTCTGCCTGAGTTCTTGCCCCGGTCGTGCCTTGGTTCCTTGCCTGTGTTTAGCTTAAGTCTCTGCGTATGTTCTTGGTGTTGTTTCCAGTCTGTCTCTGTATTGTTCCTTTGCCTTATGTTTATCCCTCCTGGATGGCATCCATTTTGTCCTGTCTCTGTCTGTTTGTATCTGCACATATCTTTACCTAGTCTGCTTTATCTTTGTTCCTATTCTGTTGGTGCCTAGCTTTGGCACTTCTGGCCTGTCTGGTCAGCTGCCACTGCTGGGGACTGCTCTTTGGTCGCACCTGGCGGCTATTGGGGTAAGCCATCCTTACCATCAAAGGCTCTGTGAAGATGCCCGATGGCCGCTTAGTCACGCCCCCTCGGAGCAAGTCCAGCAGTGGTTTAGTGGGTCCACTACCCGTTTTACCCGCTTATCCGTTACAACTGTGATGTGTATGGTTGTCATTGGCTGGAAAAATCACATGACCTTGTTTTGCATAGAACAGCATTTCCTGTTCAGTATCAGTGTTTCAGTGTCTCTCACTAGAGCAAGACATGTGCTACGTCTCTCTCAATACAGCTCAGACACAGTTCTTCTCTTTATTCATACAGACAACTATGCTTTTAGCTGTGAACATTAGAATATAGGTAGATTAGAGAATTTCAGTTCTTAGTTAGTTAGACAGAGAACTTTAAAGAAGCATCTAGCGCTGTACAGCCGTGCGGGGAGGAGGGGGGGTCAGACAGACAGGCTTTGGAAAGGAGGGCGTCTATGGTGCAGCCCAGACTCTGCTGTGAACCTGCATTGAAATGGCATTTTTTTTACCACTTTTTGGCCAGCACATCTCGCACCAGAGGTGAAATTGTACCTTTTATTTTGTGCATCCCAGTTTTTTTTCAAAGAGCCACCTTGTACTTAAATTTGGATACAAATATTTTGTAGTTACTGTTGGTGTATTTCATTGGTGCAAAAAACACCTTTTCTTATCCGTATAACTTTTAAATAGCTGTATTTCACTTTAGTGAAGCCCCGTTTTCTTCAAAGAGCCACCGTGTACTTGAATTAGGATACAGAAATTTTCTACTAACTGTTCTGGTGTGTCATTGCTGCAAAAAAACGCAATTTCTCATCCGTGTAACTTTTGAATAGTTTTATTGCGCTCGTTGAAACTCAGTTTGGCGCATTTGTATGATAGTTTGTTGGAAACTATCAATTCCTAGTCCTACTGGGCAGTTGTAAATCCCTGGGACTGAAGGAAGAACACTGATTTTGTCTTACGGTTCTTCCACCAGAGCGCATTTCACAGGTATTCGCTAGAAACAATTCTTTTTCTTATCCTAGTTGGCTGTAGGAAATTAGAGGGATTTAAGAATAGCTGTGATTTGCCGTCTTTTAATTAGAGACTGTCGAAAACTCTTCCATACCTTCTTAAATTTTTATCTTTCTGAACATGGAGCGAAATGCAGGAGGTAAGTGAGCAAAGCGGGGTGTAGGACATGGAGGTAGAGGTACGACAGAAGGTGCTCCTTACAGTGCTGGCAACAACACGCAACCCAGCGTATCGTCGGATGCAGGACCGTCAGGCCTGTCATCGCTGGGTCGATGCCCTGTGAATCTCAGTAAGGAACAGCGTCGCCAATCTGTTCTTCAGTGGTTAATGCAACCTGCATGCTGCGGTCCAGGACAGGGATAGTCAACAGTTCAACTGAAATGGTGGTTCAAAGACTCCTTTTTCTGGCACTTTTTAATCTGTGGGTCAGACAGCTATAATGGACATACTGCGGTCCAGGACAGGTATAGTCAATGTCCAGTTCAACTAAAATGGTGGTCCAAATACTACTTTCTTCCGACACTTTTTAATCTGTTGGTCATGCAGGTTTGAGGGTCAAGCTGCAGTCCAAGACAGGGATAGTCAATGTCCAGGTTCAACTAAAATTGTGGTTGAAAGACTCCTTTTTCCGGCACTTTTTTAATCTGGGGGTCATGCAGGTTTGGGGCTCATGCTGTGGCCCAGGACAGGTATAGTCAATGTCCAGTTCAACTAAAATGGTGGTTCAAAGGCTCCTTTTTCCGGCACTTTTTAATCTGTGGGTCAGGCAGGTTTAAGGGTCATGCTGCTTTCCAGGACAGGGATAGTAAATGTCCAGTTCAAGTAAAATGATGGTTCAAATAATACTGCCTTCTGGCACTTTTTAATTTATGGGTCATGCAGGTTTAAGGATCATGTTGTGGTACAAGACAGGTATAGTGAATAGTCTGAGTTTTTTTCTGTGACTCTTGTTGCCTAATTGTGTTGCCTAAGATATAGCACGTATCCAGTTTACTGTTGTGGATGTTAATTCCAGCTTCTCCAGCCCTGTTTGGGTTTAAGAATGAAGATGTTGTTCCTCTCCCATAGACTTTAATGGTCATCGGCGATAATCTGTTATCGACTATCGGAAATCGTCATGATAATTGCTGATATCGACTATCGAATCGATAACGATAGTTGACACAATTGCTCATCACTAATCACTAAATGAAGATGTTTTCCAAATATATTGCGTCATTCATTTTTTTGTTAAGGAGCTACAAGTGATTTTATCACCTTCCTGGCTCTCTCTGGTTTCCCAACTGACCGATCTATGTACTCCTTATCCCCTGCTGTTTGTTCTATCTGATAGCAGGGAGTGACTTCATCAAACAGGTCCCAGCCAGCACAGAACTTTGATCAGTGAGAGCTTGTTTGTTATCTGATCTTTAAGACAAAATAAAGTAATTACTGCTGTTTACTTAAATCTCATGCTGTCAGGACCAGGGAAGCTTCTGAGTTAATCTAATTAGCAGAAGTCTGAATACATGGAGCTCATATGCTAATTACAGACAGCTTGACCAAAAAGTGACAGAGCAAAGGAGCATTATTTCATTCATGTATCCTATGAAACTTTGAGATGAGACAACCCCTTTAATAAATAGCCAGTTAGAGCTCAGCTTTTACATCACATGACCACTATCTGTTACCATGGGCAAGCAACAGAATTTTGAAAGCAGCTTTGAATATGAATGGAGAAGGAAAGTTGCAACTAATTATTAGTACAAAACAAGTAAAGCAATCTACTCCCCATGTTCACAAATCTACTCCCCATGTTATTGGTTTCAGCATGAAAGGTCGTTTCTCTTGTTTGAAGAATTTTATTAAGATGATTCATTAATTAACAAAAGTTCTCAATGGTCAAGTTTTACGATTTGCCTGGGACCATTTGGCAACTATTGAGTCCCTTGCTCTGATAAAATGTATTGTTTTCCTGTTCTCTAATTGGACCTGTGCCCAAGAGTCTAGACTCTAGAACATCAGCGACCAGTTAATGTGAGGTTAAATGGGCTGAGAAAGAAATGTTTCTCATAACTTCAGCCTGGAACCCGGCCAGGAATATAATAACATTAATAAGCCAGGATAAAACAAATAAGAAGAGGCATCTTAAGGTCTTGTACTTCAGTAATATCTGTGTATTTTTACATCACCTCCAATAATATTATCATTACATGATGGCTGCCAGCAAAGGGATTTACAGGGAACAACCATAAAGTTTGTTTGGGAAGTTGTTTTTCTTGAGTAATATAGGAAAACACAGGAAAATGGATGAACACAGAAATCAAAAGCCAGATTTAAAAGTCTGAACCATTCATCTTAATATACTGTGTTATTACAAAAAAAGTATGTGCACCCCCCAGCACCACAATTATGGCATATTTGTGATCCTGAATGGTTTCTCATCTTTGATCACATTGTAAGGTCAATCAAAGAGAGTCTTTTACTTGGTCTCGTCACAAAAAGCAGATCACAAAGTGTCCACCTGCTGGGACTTCAAACAAACAGATGGCAGTGGGTGTCCAATTTCCCTGCAGTGCCACCACAGGAGAAATTAAGCACTACATGGGTTGTCTACAGAATGCAGAACTGGTTAGGTCCTCATGAGCAAGAGACACTCTTTGTAAGCACCTCACCAACAAAAGAAAACCACTACGATACCTCAGATCAACATAATAATGTATAGTTACCATTACAATCATGAGGAAACAGTAGCTAATAAGTCATAATCTTTATTAATATAAAATAAAATAAAAAACATAAAAAAACACTTAGTTCTATATTGACCAGGCCCAAGACGGAAGGTATCTTGCTGTAGTAGCAGTATGTATGCTAGATAGTTTCCACTGCGCACACACCAAACTATGGGTCCAGATTGAATCAGGTATATTTGGGGCTCCAATTGCTGCTATTTCATTGCTGCCTCCAGAAATGCTGCCAAAAAAGCTGCTCCGCTCCACGCCATTTGTTACCCGGATTACAGTTCTGACTCATAGATTATTCCCATTCACAATGTGCATTTTTTCAACTGGAGGACCACTAACCCCTTTAGCTGGGAGCCCTAGCTTTCCACGTACCCTTGCCCAATCTCTTTCTCATCTCCAAATAGGCAAGAATCTCAAAATGATTGGTGTCTATCTTTTGGCAGATTCTCTAAAATCGTATTCGGAACTAGTCTCTGACACTAGTGCAATTTTTTTCTCCTGGTAAAACTACTACCAACTGCATAGCTTCTACTCTGCCAATACAAATTCTGTAAACTCCCATAGACCACCTTCTATATTTGAGGTGTGGTGCTTATATGAAGTCTTTACAACACACTTGCCATCTTAAATTTATGTCTTACTTACTTCTAAAGATATTTTGATTAACCTCACATTACAGAGGAGTTGGGAGCGAGAACTATCTACAGAGTTTTCTCCAGAAGACTGGAAAAAAAACTTCTTCTCAGGACACAAATCCACCAGGTTACAAGAGTTTAACTATAAAATTCTGTCCAGATGGTCCCAACACTTCTGAAATCGCTCTTCTCAGCGGTTTCGGACAAATGCTGGTGTTGAAACAATGAACTGAGCACCAAGTCTCACATCTGGTGGGGATGTTCACGTCTTCACCCATTCTGGAAGAAAGTTATAGAGATTATTCATCTAGTGACTGATATCCACTTGGATAACAACCCGTCTTCACTTCTACTGTTTGCTATCCAATTGTCTGCCAATATCCTTAAACACCACCTCATTTCTTGTTTACTAAATGCGGCTAAAGCCGTTATTTCCGAGATTATGGCGTAAAACCTTGTGCCTGTCCATCACTGACTGGTTAAGAGAGATCCAGCTTCTCCAGCGTATGGAAGAATTCCGCAATGATTCGTGAGGTCAAAGATACCTTCAGATCTGGGGCGAATGGGTTTTGAGTGATATTGCACATACATCTAAACTCTCAATAATTCCTTTTGGTTTGCCTTCTCTTCTTGGATGCTCACATGAGCTCTGGCATTGGATTGACGTTGGCTGAATCGTTTGAATCGTTCTATTTTACCTCTTTTAAACCAGTGCAGGATAATTCAGTAGCAAGTTCCTATCACTCCCTGAGAGGTTGTAGTCTGAATGGACTCCTAGTGAGGTAACATGTTAGTGTTAGGGACTCACCTGTGCTGGGATCCGCTTGATGCTTTTGGGAGGTGAGCTTAAACAATTTTTGATCAAAAACTGTAAACTAAGAATCCCAGGTTTTTCATATTTTCCTTAGCAGTAATGCATTTTCAAAAAATTCCTATATACCTTGATGTTTTACTTAGTTTTGTAGTGTGCCACTGATATTTGTATTAGATGTATGCTATTGCCTTACCAGTGTGCACCTATGCTTACGTTTTTCAAAATATATGGATGTGCACAGCCTAATTAATTTTTGTAGTCTATTTGAGGGATGGCAACCTCATTGGCTTGCTGCACTCCCCTTACCTCTTTTAAACCAGTGCAGGATAATTCAGTAGCAAGTTCCTATCACTCCCTGAGAGGTTGTAGTCTGAATGGACTCCTAGTGAGGTAACATGTTAGTGTTAGGGACTCACCTGTGCTGGGATCCCCTTGACGCTTTTGGGAGGTGAGCTTAAACAATTTTTGATCAAAAACTGTAAACTAAGAATCCCAGGTTTTCATATATTTCCTTAGCAGTAATGCATTTCCAATTTTCCTATATACCTTGATGTTTTACTTAGTTTTGTAGTGTGCCACTGATATTTGTATTAGATGTATGCTATTGCCTTACCAGTGTGCACCTATGCTTACATTTTTCAAAATATATGGATGTGCACAGCCTAATTAATTTTTTTAATTTTCGTTCTATTTTGTTGTCTTCTAAAATAGTTTCTGAACATGTCTGGATTCTATCTTCATCTTTTACCCAATTACTTTGTTGGGTCAGCAAAAATTGTTATGCTTTTTATTGTCTCCAGGCTGCGATCTTCTTATGTTACATGTCCACATTGTAAGATCCCTTTTTTGATTGCACGTTGATTGAATTTTATGCTGACATTTGCTTTGTGGTCACATTTCTCGTTTGTATTTTTTTCTATCTTTCACTCGAAATGTGCATTTTTGATTACCTGCTGATTATCATTAAAACTTATCAATACCAATAAAACTCTTTTGAATAAAAAAAACCACTTAATATAATATGATAATAAATTATGGGGAAAGTACATATACCAATTGGAATATTACCATGATTATTTAGTATATACATAATAAATGATAACCTTTGATTCCACAATGCAATATAATAATTAATACAAAACTCTTTGTAACTACTCTACATTTTTGCCAAAAGATGAGGATTCTGAATAGAGGGCCGACCTTTATGAAGCCAACTCAAGTGTCAAGAGGAAAGCAGTAAGTGAATAAAAGACATAAAAATGGAAGTCTACAAACTGCTATAACTATATATTGTGTCTCTTTGTGAAACCATTGACATATTGAATTGTGTATATACATTCTTACAGGGGCGTCGCTAGGCCGCTTTATCTGGGGCTCCTCCGGCAGCTCCTAGGCTGCACAGCCCAGGCACAGAGATGGGCAGAAGAACAAGGTGCTCGGCAGGGGAAAGAGAAAGGTGAGTATTACTTATATTATTTTTTTCATTGGCAATGTATTCATTTACCTACCTATGAAGGGGTACCTATATGACTATAGAAGGGACATATGTACCTGCCTAACTATGAAGGGGACCTACGTACCTGCCTAACTGTGTAGGGGACCTATGTAACTGCCTAACTATATAGGGGACCTATATACCTAACTAAGAGGGGACCTATGTACTTGCCTAAATATGAGGGGACCTATGCACCTGCCTAACTTTGATGGAAACTATGTACCTGCCTAACTATAGAGGGGACCTATATACCTAACTAAGAGGGGACCTATGTACTTGCCTAAATATGAGGGGACCTATGCACCTGCCTAAATATGGATGGGACCTATGAACCTGCTTAACTATGGAGGGGACCTATGTACCTGCCAAATTATAGAGGGGACCTATGTACCTGCCTAACTATGAGGGGACCTGTGTAGCTGCCTAACTATAGAGGGGACCTATGTACCTGCCTAGCTATGAGTGTACCTGTGTACCTGCCTAACTATAGAGGGGACCTATATACCTGCCTACCTATGGAGGATGATTTATATACCTATGTATGGAGGACCACTTATACTTACTTAACTATGGAGGTCACTTAGATACCTACCTAACTATGGAAGGGACTTATATACATACCTACCTAAGAGGGGGACCTATTTACCTGGATACCTATGTAATAAGGAGACCTATATAGCTACCTATTGAGGGATCATATATACAGTGCCTTGTGAAAGTATTCGGCCCCCCTTGAACTTTTCAACCTTTGGCCACATTTCAGGCTTCAAACATAAAGATATAAAATTTAATTTTTTTTGTGAAGAATCAACTACAAGTGGGACACAATTGTGAAGTGGAACGAAATGTATTGGATATTTTAAACTTTTGTAAAAAATAAAAAACTAGTGACAGGAACATACGTTTTTTTCTCTGTAAAAATACATGCCGCAGTTCACAATGTGCTGTGAAAAATGCTGTGTGAACCCAGTCCTACTGATCAATATGTACTACAGAGGGCTTGGGACCCGCATGTTTTAGGACTCTAGCAAACATGCATTTTGAAACCGCTAAGCATACATGCCTCTTTGTGACTAAAGGGTGTGTGAGTTCAGCATTGCAAAAGCGTGTTTTATTGCTGCGCCATCTTAGCCAAGTGGTAAAATTGTCACAAAAGCCTCCTTGCCTTACAGACTGATGTCCATAGGATTTTGCCCCAATACACTTTGGGGTTCTTATTCCTAAGCCCCTTTTACAAGCTTCAATACCAGACACAGTCCATAAAAAAGATTGGTGTTTTTTCTGGAATAAAACAGCCTTTATTAATCTCAACCTCTAATAAATGGTTGAACTCTGTTCAGCAGCCTTTCGCAGCACTGTCTCAGACCTATTTGTAGGCATTTATTGCCAGCTTTAGAGCAGCGGCAAATCTTCCTAAGAGTGAATGTACTGCCAAGATAACTCCTATGTAAGTGATCCATGAAGTCACACAACATGCCTGAAGAACATCAGAAGAACTGCAGATCTCTATCCACAGCTAAGGACAGCATTCATGGTTTAAAAATAGGAAGGAGAAATATGAGATTTATGAGAGAAAAGCAAGAGAAAAACTAATGTCCAAGAGAAACATTAATAGTAGTCATATTAATTAACAGAATATCAGGGATATGTGAGGTTACTGGCCCCTTTGTTTCCAATAGCTCACCATACCATTCAACATTCTCCTTATACTGCATCTCACTAAGCAGGTGTATAGCTAAGGAGGAGAAGGTAACTGTACTGTAGGTAATTTGTGTCTCTGAGCAGGGCTTTATTTGCCCTTAGGCACCTGAGGGCAGGTGCCTAGAGTGTCAGAATTGGGACATGGCACATTTACAAGATATTTTTACTTGTAAACACTTTTTTTCTTTTGAAGCCTCTAGTCAAATATTTTATTACACATCCTTTGAGTGAAAGAGCACAGGGAGAACATCCCCTTAATGGGAATGATACCTGAATCTTTTAGACTTAGTGTATTTCAACCAAAACGGCAGTCCTTTGCCTCATGGGACATCCTTTGAACGCCTAATACTAACCTTGCACAGGTCCACATTTGTGGCAGTATCCATAGATGGGTCTTTCGTGGTCATTAAACCGTGCTTTGAGCAGTCTGTCAGCCTTTTGATACTGTCCAAGGATGAACCTCAATTGTACCAGCTTCTGGCACATTTTCTCCAGTCTTGTAATCAGGCTGGCTATTTGATACTTCAAGTCTGCTACTGCATCTGAAACTTAAATTTGATCTCCCTAAATAACAAGCAAATTCTTCCCAAGACCTGAAAGATAAACGGGCTTGGCATCTCCAGAGCCATCTGCAGGTGCCACAGAAAGCTTGTCAGAAGGCTTGGCTTCCAACCCTAGAAACTTAGAGCGATATGCATGAAATTTGGCGTTAACATGCCAAATTTCATGTGCATATTAATGGCATAGAATGCACTATACAGCGGGTCATAAATCAGGCACATTCTAGCACTCAGGCGACAGTTCTTGGGCCCGAAAAAATATAAAAACCCCCTTGGGAAATTGCTCTACTTTTTCCAGGGTGGGAATGGGCCCAAAATGTTTTTAGCAAAACCCAAGTAGCATCGTATGGTTTTTAATTCGCCCTTTTCCCCCCCACCCTTGCCCCCCGAGTTTGGGTTTCATTACAAAGTGGGCCGGGGGTGCTATGTAATGCACCCGAATGGCGTTCAGGGGAAAATTTTAAAAACATTTAAAGAAAAAGGGTGCACCGATAATTTGGGGTGAAAAGATGCCAGAAAAACCGGGCCGGGACCCCATTCATACATTTCGCCCTTAAAAAGGCTTATTTAACTCTAGGGGGTAAGCTTTTTTTAGGTTTGTAATTTAAATTGTCTTCACCGGGCCTTTTCAATGGGCTCTAAAAGCAGCATCCTAAATAAATTGCTCACACAGGGATTTGTACACAACCTATGCTTCTTGGGAAACAACATAAATGACAGCTCTCTGTAAGGACAAAGGGGAAATTCCAGTTCCCCGAAATTTTTTTCCAAATTTTCCCCCTTTTTAAAATTGGGCCAAAAGACTTTACCTTTCCCAAATGCAAAAAACCTTCTAGTTGACAAATAATGATCTCCTGCTCAGTAGATACTGGAAACAGGTAGTGGGGAAAATCCAAACTTACATCTCCAACTTTTGAGATGGGTTTAAGGGAAAAACAAAATTAAAAAGGGGGGACACTTTTTAAAAAGTTTGGGACCACCCCAAAAATTTATTTACTCCCCCTCCCTGTCTTTTGGATTGGCTATTGGGAAAAAAAACCCACCATTAAAACTGAGTGACGTTACTTTAAATTTTCATATCTGGGAAAGGGAAGATGATTAACCTTTTCACAGACATTCACTTTTCTTGCCAGAGGTTTTTAAAAAAAAAATTTTAATTGGGGGGAAAAGAGGGTCAACAGACTTTTCTACATTACATGAATAGGGCAATCATAAAGGCTATGGGGCTTTTCACTGCAAGGTATTTGGGCAGATTTTTGTCGGTTCTAAAAGACACAAAAAAAAAAAGATTGGCAAACACAGGGTTTTTTTTTTCCCCTGGGGTTTTTAAATCCAAACCGGATTCGGGGGGGTTAAATTTTCAAAAACCGTCAATCATCTGCCAGATTGTTTTTTGGGGTTCCTGTTCATTCAACGTAAAATGGCCGATGGTAAATCAAAAAACTGAAACCCTGGGGTTTTTTAGGGGCAAAAATCCCAAAAAAACCCCAAAACCGGGGGATGTTAAAAAACCTCGAGATTCCGGACACATTTTAAATTTGCGGTAAAGACATCGAATAACACTATTAGTGCATAATTTTTAACGGCCTTGACCCTTAATCCTCCCGGGCCTCCAAAAACGATGGTGGGGAAACCCCCCCCCCCCCCCGCCAGGGGAACCCAAGGACTCCCCCCCTTAAAGTAAGGGCCCCCCCCCCCTTTACCCCCCCCCCCAAGGCCCGCCCCTTAGGGGCCCCAAAGGAAAAAAGGGGTTTTTTCAAAGCCCCGGAAAGGGGAAAGGCTTGTCCGCGGGAGATCTACCAGGGCCTACCCCCTTACAAGACAGGTTTTGGTTTGGGAGCCAAGGGGTGAGCGTGGTACAAAAACGGAGGCCCTAGGGGAAATCGGGGGCCCGGGGGCAAGTTTTAGGGGAGGCGACAAAGGGTTTAGAGCAGAAATGGAAAACAGAGGTCAGAAAACAGGCAAGACATAAACACTCAGGAACAAATTTCCCCCTAAGGCTCGAAGCAACAAAGATCCAGCAGGGAAATGACTGGGCCCATACCCTTTCCTGTCCCTTTTTAAAAACCATGAACAGCCGGTGTAATTTCCCGGGGGCAGGGGGGGAGCGCAGGGCAGGACGTGGTTTAGGTAAGCGTATGGGACGGGTTTCGCCCGCCCAAACCCCCAAACCCGGTTTTACGGCGCCACCCAGCCCCCCCCCACCCGGGAGGGGGAACACGGTTTCCCAAAGACCCCGCAGGACGGAAAGCCGTCCACCCTTTACAAAAAAATAGATATAAAAAAAAATTTTTAAACATCATTTAAAATTTTCCCGAAATGTAAAATTTTAACCCAAAAACTTTTCCCCACTACAAAAATTGGGGATAGGGTTGTGGATGACAATTTTTACGCCACATTTTTGGGGGGACACATTCCATAAATGTGGCATGTCCGGGACGAATTTTTTCATGGAACATATGGGTTCAAAAAAGGGGCCCGGGCCCTCCAAAAGAAAGGGACCTTGGGGAAAAATGTCTAAAGTTTCTAAAAGTGTGTGCTTCTCCACTGTAATGGAGAACCAGGGTGTCATTATGTAACATAGCAATTTCATCATTAAAGGGGTTGTCTCACCACGCTGTTTCAGCGCCCAAGCGATTCAAAGCATGCAAAAGCATGCTGTCCTCCTTTCAACGGGCGCTTCTTTTGACAGTGTTTAGCCTTTTAAACTCCCTCAAATTTTCAGCCTTCTAAAAACCAAGCTCTACAACACAGTCCCGGGTTTTTAAGTGGGTTCAGTATTTAAATCTGCAAAAAACCAACTGTAACCAGTAAACCCCTGAACGCAATAAAAAACCGAGCGTAAAAATTTACTGTTGTTAGATTTCTAAACCACCAGATTTTACCGGAATATAGAACTTGTTCCATTTTCCGCTGTATTCTAGTACACTTCTATATACTAGGCCAGCCTAAATCCGAAAACATACTGCAACAAAATAAAGAGAAATTTTCCCATGGCATTTAACTTTAAACCCTGTAGGGCATAGCCTAAAAGCACAGACAGGAGAGCAGGATATGTTATCTATAACTATAGAGCTCAAAGTAAACAAAGAAAGGAGACTAATTAAATGCGTGAGATAACACACTCTGCTCTCAAGCTGCCAGCAACCCAACCTGTGCTCATCCCTGCTATCAGATAAGACTGAGCAGAGAGAGAAGTGTAGAGCAGGATGGTAACGAGAGAAACCTGTGTGCACTCGGAGCTGATAACATTTATCTTATCTCCTCAACAAAGCCAAAAAAATAAAGCAAAATATTTAGAAAGTATCTTCAATAACATGACAGGGAACCTGTCAGCTACTTTATGCTGCCTGAACGGCGGTCAGCATGAAATAGCTGCAATTTATCCGCTCCTAACCCTGTGTGTTTTACCCCGAAACGCTGTGGCGTTCCGGGGTAAGACACCCAATGAAGTTGTCCCAGGTGCGGGGAGTTGAGTCCAATGTGCAGAGAGATGAGTCCTTATAAACAAACACAGGAGCGAGCTGTCAGTCAAGCTGAGGGGCACCCGTAAGAACTTCAATGGGTGTTTTACCTGGGAACGCCACAGCGTTGTGGGGTAAAATGCACAAGGTTAGGATCGGGTAATCTGCAGCTATTTTATGTTGCCCATCGTTCGGGTAGCATAAAGTAGCTGACAGGTTCCCTTTAAAGTCAGGTTTGTAGTACGACAACCCCTTTAATGGTGCTGTAATAGTGAGGGTCCCACTTGTTGTGCAATTGTAGGTGACCCACTGTGGCAGGGTTGTTCTGTTTTGCTGCTATCAGACATGGTTGTTGCTGTATACACATGTAGGATTGTGTACACAAATGCCCAGTACGCAAGTCTCATTTTATCGGTCACTCAGCACAATGGAGACTGTCTCTCATTGTCTCCAAATGGTGCCCAGAACGTTCTGGCTACTGTCTGTACAATCAGACACAATTTTCACTTTGATTGAGCAAAAAAGATTTAATTCCAACTGTGTTTTGATGGAAAACTTTAAAGGCGTTTTGCCATGAAGTAAAATTGACGTGGGAAGTTTGCAAATTAAATAATAAACATTTTCACCATTCATCATTATTAAAAATTCAGTTTTTGTTTTAGCTGCTCCTTAAGTGATCCATTGTTTACAGCTCATCTCCAGGGGATGTGACCAGGACTGAGAGCTCCTCAGTCCTGGTCGCACATGCTCAGACATCATCTATCCTCTCAGGCAGCTACTGAGTGTTCAAACCCCAGGTGCTGTCACTCTACTCCTTCCTCTGTACTCCTTAGTAATTAGTCAAACAGTGCAAATAAATAAAAAAAATAAAACCTTCAATGAGGTCTGTGCATTGATAAAGAGAAAAAAAAAATCCACAGGTTCAGTTCCTGCAGGGATTTGAACTTAGGACCCTTGTGCTGTGAGGCAAAAACTTTACCTCTGAGCTACATTGTAGCTACTTATAGCTCTATACATAAACAGACCTTTCTTTTATGAGATAGAGGAAAGGCATGGTAACATCCTGCTGGATCACATGAGATGCAATTGAAACAAATCACACCCCCTCCCCTTCTGAGCACACAGAGCTGAAGAGCTGGATGTAGGAGGTATGAAATTAGATTGTGGCAAAACCCCTTTAATGTGTAGTGGCTTCTGATGCTATAACTGTGCTCTGGCTAACTGCACCAGGTACTACACTTGTAGCTCTTTAACAGTCTGGACACAGCACTGGAAACCCCTCAATAACCCTACTTGGTGCAGCAATTATAGGTGACCCCATTTGCTTTCTCAATCACTGTTCTCTGTTGCTAGGAAGATTCCTTTGCACCATTCCTACCATTTTCTCACATTCTCTGGTGCAGCAGACAATTCTGAGATATTATACAAATAAAAATATAATGACAAAAATGATATTTAATACATTCAATCTAATTTTACTGAAGTGAATCACAAGTAAAGATCAAATCAGTTAACAAAAAAGCTTAGTATGTTCTAACTACTGAAATAGATAAAAACACTAAAAACATATATAACCAAGATAGCATATCTCCCCAAGTAGAGGTCACAAAGTACAAAAGGGTTGGCATAGAAAAAAAACTATAACTCAAATATTATATACTAAGTGATGCTAAAAAGTGTGTAAAAGTATAAAGAAAAAAGCAGGTATTAAATCAAGTGATACAAGAGGATAATTTAATATAACATCACAAAGTACATGTAAAGATATGTAAGCCCCTTGAGAAAGCTGGGCAATGAAACGCAAGTCGGGGCATTTGATCCCAGTTGGCATATTTCCTTCTCTTCGGCGTTTGATTGGTGTTATGGGTTGGTATTTAATACTTTTTTATTATATTAATTTAATATCTTTAAATGTACTTTGTGATGTTACATTAAATTATCCTTTTATATCATTTGATTTAATACCTTCTTTTTTTCTTCCTACTTCGATATACTTTTTTGGCATCACTTAGTATATATTATTTGTATTACAAGTTTTTACTTTGTGAGCTGCTTTTTGGGGAAATTTGCCATCTTGGTTTTATATGTTTTTTAAGGTGTTTTTCTATTTCAGCAGTTATGACCCACTAAGCTTTATTTTTATTAACTGATTTCATCTTTAATTGCGATTTACTTTAATAAAATTGGATTTCAATTATTATGTAGTATTTTGTATCTATGTTTTTATTGATATACTATTCATATTTGTATGGTGACAAATATACAATTATTAAAACCAGCTTCTGAATTGGTATCAACCCTCTCCGGCTTGGACAACAACAGTTCTGTGACACAGCAGCAAATTCACGCAGCAAATAGTCTCTCAAAACACACTTTTCCTGAACCCTGCTTCTCTTCGGGGGTTGAACCTTATTAAAGGCGATGTAATGTTGACGTGGGATCCTCCAAAATTGGTATTTAATCCCTTTTCTAAATATATGTGATTACAAAAATTGCAGCCCGAGAGAGCTACAGGCTGCCTTACCTGTCCTTAGTTACTTAAAAGCTCTATTAGATACAACCTGACAAGAGCTGCTGGCCGGGCTTGTGCAGAGCACACTTCTTATCTGATTAAAAGGGAGTGAAGAAGCTTTCAAGGACCCGGGTAGAAATATTTTGTGTTTTGTATACAGGATCCACTAGTTGTAGTGTGATTATCTGAGTAGATACCTGCTTAATCTGATGACAGGGAACATGAAGGAGCTTTCAAGAGGCTGTGGAGAAAGCTGTTATCGTTTGTATACAGAATCCACTAGTTGTAGTTTGATTATTTGAATGAACATTTCACACGATCCCTTATGCACGGCTCTGTGCTCTGGCTGTGTCTCTCGCTCTCTCAGCTCAGCGTGGCTTTGTTTACATTTGCTTCTTAGCAGATAAGGCACGTCCTGGCAAAACCCCTTTAAAGCCTCTGGCACAGAGTTAAATTTGTATCTTGTTCGTCACCAATTTCTAGCAAATGGCAGCTGAGAGGGAAGTTGGCAGCAATGAGGCCTAACTATGTAGCGGTGGTGTTTACATTGTCCTTGATCCTTCACTTTCCCCTCAGCTCTGCACACACTAGTAATGAGGAGGTTTGTAATATGAGGATGACAGTCTCTGATTCCCTTGGTACACATTCTAAAAAAGCCCCTGTCTTGGTGGTAGTTGAGGTGTCTGTGATGTTACGACAGGAGACAAGGTAGAAGCTGAACAGGCTTAAGCTCTTGACTGTTTATTTAAAGTTTCAATGCAAATGGTTTATCTTCCATCATGATAAAGGTAAATTTCTCTCAGTTACAAAGTCCCTATACATGTTTCTAAATAGCAAATGCAGTAGTGGATCACATCCATAACCTCTTCCTTACAGTTTCCTATCATAGGTTGCAAACTCATTGTTTCTGTAGTTTCTTCTGCGTGGTTCAGCTCTATATTCTCAGAGCCACGTGACAGTTGCAGAATAATGCTGGGTAAGGTCAGAAGCCAATAAGCCCACTCGTGGCTGTGATGCCCAGGGAAGCTTTAACTCACAAAGGCTATCTACAGATACTTCTCAGAGCATTTGTGCATCAAGTCTCATCAGAAATGTAATTGGCAATGTGAGTCCTGCAGTAGCTGCTATCAGTCTCCTACTAAATCAGCTCTCCTCAATCATCCCTCTCTCCAGGGAATTCTCCTCCCGGGTTTAGTTATCTGCGCTCTTTTTTTTCTGTCATCCTGTGATGTGGAGAAGCTTGTCTCTAGGTCACCACTGGACGGTTCAGGTTCAACTCCACATGGGCTGCAACACCAACCCAAATAGTACTGCCACTGTCCACTTCCTAATTACAACTACTGCACTCCATATCATCGTGCAGCCCGCACCAAGCACAGACCCCCAGACAGGCCTGGGAGCCGAGCTGCGAGGGAGCGTGGAGCTGGTGAGTGAGTGATTTCTTTTTTTTTTTTTTTAATATGAATGAATCCTGTCCTGCCTGCATATAACCCCTACCTACCTACCTGTCTGTATATAGCCCCTACCTACCTGCCTGCCTATATATAGCCCTACCTACCTGCCTGCCTGTATATGACCCCTACCTACCTACCTGCCTGCCTGTATATAGCCCCTACCTACCTGTCTGCCTGCCTGCATATAGACCTACCTACCTACCTGTCTGTATATGGCCCCTACCTACCTGCCTGCCTGTATATAGCCCTACCTACCTACCTACCTGCCTGCCTGTATATAGCTCTACCTACCTACCTGCCTGCCTGTATATAGCCCTACCTACCTGCCTGCCTGTATTAAGCCCTACCTACCTGCCTGTATATGACCCCTACCTACCTACCTGCCTGCCTGTATATAGCCCTACCTACCTGCCTGCCTGTATATAGCCCTACCTACCTGCCTGCCTATGGCCCCTACCTACCTGCCTGCCTGTATATGGCCCCTACCTACCTGCCTGCATATAGCCCTACCTACCTGCCTATATATAGCCCTACCTACCTGCCTGCATGTATATAGCCCTACCTACCTGCATGTATATAGCCCCTACCTGCCTGCCTGTATATAGCCCCCCAAAGCCCTGCCTGCCTATATGTAGCCCCTATAGCCTCCCCAAAGCCCTGCCTGCCTATATATAGTCCATTATAGACTTGCTCTATGCCCTGCCTGCCTGTATGGGCCCCCTATAGCACTACACTAAAGGCCTGCCTGCCTATTATATGGCCCTATAAGCTCTACACTAACCCTACTTCTATACTCCTATATCGGCCCTATACCTGCTGCCTGTCTATATGGGGCCCTATATACCTAAACGCTGCTTGACTGCCATTATGTGGGCCTATAGATTCCTAAAGCTCTGCTATGAGGGACCTATTGGCCTATCCTAAACTGGCCTATCATGGGGCACTCATATAGCCTCTGTAAAACCCTGCCTCGTCTAAATGGACCTCCTTATAGCCTAGGGGCAGGGAGGGAGGTTGCTGGAAAATGTGCAGGCTTATAAGATTTTTTGTTCTTAATTGCAGGGACCAGTGGTCGGGAGAAGCCTTCAGGTGGTGGGACCAGATGCAGATCAAAGGGAAAGTCAACAATAATTATCAGAAAACGTCACCTTGTGGTAAACATAAAGAACGTAACTGCACTGTAATACACTTATATGTAGCAGATGTCTGTGGACACTGTTATCTACCACTATATGGTACAATGTAGGAGGTTTATACTACCATGTCTGCAGAGCCTGTGTACACTGGTTTTTTCCCACATCTTTGGTCACTATATGCTGGTACTATTGGTCTTTTCTATGCTGATCTGTAGAATAGCTGTAGTGACTATTATTCAGTCACTCATTGTTGGTGGTAATTTGAGGTCAGTGTGTGGGCGGTATAATCAGGTCCTTATGTACGCCAAGTGTTTATTGGTAATGTTGGTTTTGGTATAGGTTTGGTGGCATGTTTGGGTGTAAGCAGTTTGATAGTGAGAAGTATGGTGAGGTATTTGCCCCTTGTATTATCTACATTATCGAACTGTATGTTCTGGTAAATGTTCGTGGTCGAGGAGGCGGGCGAGGGGGAGGGCAGGGGGCCCCATCCAAAAGTTTGCTCCAAAAGAAGCCGGGGCCCCATAGATAACTTTTGGAGGGGGCCCCGGCTTCTCTACTACTGCATAACAGTGATAGAAGTGCATGTGCTGGAAAGGCAATGATGGCAGCAGCTGGTATTATATGAAAATGGCAGTGATGGGGAATATTGCTTCAGTGTTGAGTGTTGTCCATCACATTACTGTAAACATGTGGGTGCCAAATTATGCAGATGCTTAGGGTGACATGCTTGACTTGTGGCGCCCAGGCGCCATTTTTTTTTGTGTGTATAGTTGAACAGAAGATAAGCCCTGGAATCTATGGAACCGGTTCTACTGGTTCAATGATTTAGCATTTTCTTAACAACAAAGCGACACGTCTGGCTCAGGTAATAACCATTTTAAATTGCCTCTACCTTTCCAACAGTTATGCGCTGGATTTGCCGTACTAAAGCTATAATGTGTACCTTTCTACGGTAGTTGGTGCGACACACCTTCCAGACATGCCCCCGATCTCAGCGTCATTACAAGTGGTTGACGAGCGCTATGGTAATGAGAGACTAATATTTGAGGGCGCATCACTTATAAAATATATGTGATACAGGGCTCGCACCCGTTATTCGGGCTGAAAAATAACAAACAGAACTTCATACATGTTGCCCTTAGTGTGTACATTGGAATATTACGTGGCTGTATGCAATGAGTGTGCCCATGTAAGCAGAGAATGTTCTTGTGTGTACCCATAAGTAGTGAATGGTATGTATGTAATTTGTGGGGATAAAGGTTGTTTTAAAAGGCGGTGACCTATTCATGTTGTTGGTTCCGACGGGTATGGTGAGTACAAAACTAGAAAGATGTACCTTAGACTTACAAGGGGTTGTCTCACTACTAGTGATTCATCTTACCCTCTGTCTGTTTTCTTGGTTTCACTTTGAATTCAGGTGCGTGCTTACTGGCTCTTCCATTTAGCTGACAGTAGAACCCAGGTCTGTAGCTATTAGCACAACCAGTGCTGCAGCACTATCAGGAGAGACTGGAAGGTCTGAAGCTATAGTGACCTGAGGAGCTGATGCAGCCCATACAAGAGGGGATATGTCATAGGAATGGTTGGGCATGTTAATGGAAATTATTGCAGTGACTTGTTTTTGCAAGATCCTCTACCACAAGTCTCACCCATAACATAAATAAGCAATCCCTTGCTAGTGAGGACAACCCCTTTATCTAATGGACGGTCTAACGCGCACTCTCGGCTGCTGGTCCATTCATCCCCGCTGAAGCACAGACCGTTCATCGTTCATCTATTTTTTTTTTTTTTGCAAATTACAAAAAAATCATCTGTTACCATAACTGTAACCCTAACTTTAAGTTGGTGTTAGGGTTCAGATTTAAAGGAGTTTTCTGGTTCATATAAAAATAAATAGAAAGCTCCATATAAAAAGAAGAAAACAAACGACTCACCTTCCTCTGTTCCCAGTTCCCGAAGAAAACAAACTGTGTTATTCTGGTCTTCTGTTTGCTGTGTTCTTCTTCAGGACAGGCACGTCAGCGCTGCAGCTGCTGATTGGATGCTGTAGGGTCACTCTGCCACTCAAGTTACCACACCAATTCAGTGAAGTGAACAGATCGAACTGTGATGTAAATGAGCGGCATGTGACCTTTGCAGCCAATCAGAAGGTACAGCGGTGACATGCCCATCCAGAAGAACACAGTAAACAGAAGACTACAGAGACATGGCAATGGAATGGAGGACTGGAGGAAGATGAGTATAGCTTCCTATTTATTTTTATGTTAACCAGGTTACCCTTTTTTGGCCTTTATTGGGTTCACTTACTTATGCACAGCACATCCAGGTCCAGCAGTGCTGTCGCTCATATATCCCTTCCACTCTGATGTCACTTCTGGTTTCAGGACACATTAGGCAAGCCTACTGTCTCAAACTAGAAGTTTAGTTAGACCAGTATTAAAATCATACTTGCTAACCCTCCCTGGTTGGATGGGAGGGTTCCGTAAATGTGGGACCTCTTCCTCCTCCCCAGAAGGGTTGGTTAAACCACCCGCAGCTGAACGGCTGCCGGAGGTTCTCTGTATAATAAGCTGCATCATGGCAGTGTCAAGAGAGGCTGCCCTGAAGCCACTGACTGCTCTGATAGCTTCCTGCATAGGAAATAATTGGAGCAAGGGGCCCCAGGGCACTGCTGGGAGGAGAGGGTGGTGTTTAGCAGGAGCCGAGAAGCTCCAGACCCTCCCTCCAGCAGAGCAGTGTGAAGATCAAGGATGCTGAGAGCAGGACAGGTGAGTGCACATACCAGGGTTTTTTTGTGTGGGGGAGGAGTGTGTGTGTGGGGGTGGACTGAGTGTGTGTTTGAGTTTGCAAAGGGAGGGGTGTGTGTATCTCAGAGTGCAGGGGAGGTGTGTGTGTGTGAGTGTATTGGAGTGTGGGGGGAGGGGTGTGTGTCTGTATTGGAGTGTGAGGGGAGGTATGTGTTTCCTACCTGCCTGCCTGCCTGTATATAGCCCTACCTACCTACCTGCCTGCCTGTATGTAGCCCTACCTGCCTGCCTGTATATAGCCCCCCCAAAACCCTGCCTGCCTATATGTACCCCTATAGCATACCCCTAAGCCTGCCTGCCTATATGTAGTCCATATAGCTTGCTTATGCCCTGCCTGCCTGTATGGGCCCCTATAGCCTACCCTAAAGGCCTGCCTACTACATATATGGCCCTATTGGGTACCTAAACCCTACCTTCCTACCTTTTATGGCCCGTATTAACCTGACCTGCCTGTCTATATGGGGCCCTAAAACCTAAACGCTGCTTGACTGCCATTATGGGGCCCTATAGCGTCCTAAACCCTGCCCCTGTGGGGACCCTATTGCCTACCTAACCCTCGCCTATCTGGGGCCCACATATAGCCTATTTTAAACCCTGCCTGCTAAATGGACCCCTTATAGCCAGGGGGGCAGGGAGGGAGGTGCTGGGAAAGTGAGGCTTCTAAAGATATTTTGTGTCTTAATCTGCAGGGGCCAGTGGTCGGGAGACGTCATCTTTGGTGGTGGGACCGATTTCAGAGCAAAAGGGAAAAATCAACAACTTATCAGAAACGTCACCTGTGAATAAACCAAGACGTAACGCACGTAATCACTTTTATGTTGCAGAGTCTGTGTACACTACCACTATATGGGTCACTGTATGGAGGTTATATTACAGTCTGCCCGAGCTGGGGTACAGTAGTATTTTACCACTATATGGTCACTATAAGGTTTCTACTATTGGTCTTTTGTATGCTGAAGTAATAGTGTAGGGGTTTATTCAGTCATATCTGGTGGTAATTTGTGGTCATGTTTTTGGCTGTATAAACAGGTCCTGATGCAGCAGTATTATTGGTAAAGTTGGTTTTTGTATAGTTTGGTAGCAGTATGACAGTGAGATGTATGGTGAGGTTATTTGCTCCTTTTATTATCTAAATTATTGAACTGCGTGTCCTGGTAAATGTTCGTGGTCGGGGGGGGGG
>JAODAL010057138.1:0-22861 GCA_025379985.1 Phyllomedusa bahiana
TTTTAAATTTTTGAGGTTGGGGACATCGGGGTATTTGGGGTAGGTAAAAATCTGGCCCAAGAACCCTTGACGTTTTCTGCCCCACACAAAGTAAACCAGGATTTTGCTTTGATCAGATTTGGGTTGAAAGGGGGAAGAACACTAGGGCTGCATTGTTTCAATTCATTAACAGATTTATAACATATTTTACAAGGCATCTTTCCCCTGCACTCAAATGTGGGTGTGAAACCCCTTAAATTGGGTGGGGGAGAAATACTATCCCCTGAGATTGTGCGGGGGGCTCCCTGGGGTATTTTGACAGAATAGAGTTAATGGGAGGATTTCGGCCAGGGAAGAGATGTTTCTTTGTTAGTGTCTGACATGCCGACAGAACCTCGTTTTGGGCTCGTTCGCCCCGCGGCCGTTGCAAAGGAACCCCGGTTTTTTTCTTGATTTTTTGGGGTTGTTTCACTAAGTGGAACTGTTTTCCTCGTTTTTGTAGATTACCCTGGCCAACCCCCTGGCCAGGAATCCTCCAGCACTCTTGGGTTAAGGGCTCCTTTTGGATTGAAATTCTGTTTATCCCCCTAACCTCAATCCTCCCTTTCCCTTGGTTCCCAATTTAAAGGTTTTTTCCCCTTATCTTTCCCCTGCTTTAGGGGTCTTCTCCCTGAGCTAGGTTGCTTTTTTTCTGCCCTTTTCTGTTTGACCCTGCTGGCATGACCATTCTTTTCCTTGTGTTTTTTGAAATTTGCACCCCCGACCTTTATTGCCCCTTGGGGTTGCCCTTTAGTTTTTTTCTCTGTCTCCCGATTTGGTATGCGCCCCCGCTTGCTGCCAATTTTCTTGCCTGACATTTTATTGTGTTTTGTATTTGTTTATTGTGTTTGTGTCCCACGATTCATGTATTTTTCAGTTTTCTGGTTTGGGGGCCCCCTTTTAAGGAGTCGGGTACCCCCAAAATCGGGGACGGGGGTTTGGGACCCGTCGGGGCCCTCACCTTCTGTGTCTTCTCGTGTTCCGAGGGCCCCTGACATTATAGCGGGCCCCCTTACCTAAAAACTCCCCCCTTTTAATATGGACGATTGTCAGTCCCCGACCCCCCGGAAGATTAAAACAATCAGTTTCGGGGAGGGCGGGGGCTTATTAACCAAATCCGCAACTTTGGGATCCATAGCACCCCGGACCCAGTTTTCCCCCCCCCTTTTCGTTCCAACCTGCCCGTGTTTGTGAATCCTAGCTCCGTTACAAACCAGATGTTTTGCCGGATGCTTTGAGGGAAAAAACCCAGACAGGTCCGAACTTTCAGGGAATCCTGTCCCCTGTTTTTCCGCTTAAATTTTTTTTTCCCACTGAAGCCGAAAGGTAGCTTTTTGTGGTGTCTCTCCCCCGGGGCCACCTCAGGATTGGGACTGATGCCCCCCTGAAGCCCCAAAGGAGTTCATTAAAAGATTTTTTTCAGGCTTTAGGCCTGTCTAGACAATCCCAATCTGTGGATGGGAAAAAACTACCTGTACTATTCAGCAGGCCGCGTCAGCTGAAGATATTTTTCTGATTTCGCCAAGGTGTACCATGAGGGGGGTCTGACCAACCCCTTAAAAACCCTTTCAAAAAGGTCTATCTGATGCGGTAAAGGATGTATGGTACCCACCCAACCCCTGGACTTAAATGCTTTAGACTCTACCCGTGACATTGCAGAAGATAAGGGAGAGAGCAGGGAAAAACAAGGGGGGCGACTGTTCCCTTTCAAGTAAATTTTCTTAAACCCCCTTTTTTTGTTTCTGAAAATTTCCTTTCTACCCTATCCCCCATCCTGGGGAAGAACCCTGGGTTTGTTTTACTTGCTGCCACCAGGAGGAGAAGGGCTGGGAATGCTTTGTGCTTGTATTTGGAAAAACCTGCCCATTTTCTGAGAGACTGTCCGATAGACCCAAGTCATCTAAGGGAAAAACGCGAACGCCTGAAAAAATTTTCCAGGAAGGGAAATCAGGTAACAGGTACCCCCTAATTTGGGTTTTAAAAGTTTTTTTTCTTGTAACCCTTTGGGCGCTAATTTAAAGAATTTTGTTGTAAGCTATGATTGACTCAGGCGCTGCGAAGTTTTTTTTAGTATTTTGTTTTTCCCGCTTGGGGGTTTTGGGAAAATTCCATTGAGTGCCCCTTTTGGTTTCAGGGGGGATTCAACTTCCCTAATTGGGGGGGAAGAATCAAATTTTGGACTGCTGAATTTACTTGAATGTTTGGGGGTTCGCATACGGAAAAATTTCGTTTTTTGTCTGGAGAAAAACGTGGGATAAATTTTGGCTTTCCCCGGCTCCGCTGCCATAATCCGATTTGCTGGGAAACACAGAGCTAAAAATGGGGGACTCATGTGGGTTTTCATTTGAAATTGTGATTCCTTGGTGTGTGCGTTATTAATACTCACGATATTTAGAATGTAAATCTACTCTTAGATAGAGATGTTTCGGGTAAATTTGCCTCCAACCCGCCTGAGATTGTAACCCGACCTTGCTCCCGGGGGGAAGCTTAATTGTATTTCCCCCGAACAGAATCTATGCATTTGTTTTTAAAGGAAATAAAATTTTTTTTTTTTTTTCTCCGGAGGTAGTGCTCTCGACACCCATTCACAAAATTTTGTCTGTTAAACTGTTCCCTTTTGCTATTAGGATTCCCATCTCATGTACTCTGCCACTACAGGTTGGAAAAAACCAAAAAAAAATCCACGTTTATCGACGTGCCCAAAATCTGGGCTAGGAGTCATAAGACCTTAAAAAATCCCAAATAAATAAATCAACAAAAAAAAAGCCCACCCAGTCTAAATACCTCAGTTTTCAAGTCCCTTTTCAAATTGGTCCAAGCCCAAAAAAAGGGAAAAAATTTTTAGGCCCCCACACAAACCAAGGGGGGTTTTTAGGGTCCGGGGGCCCTCCCAAAGGGGGGGGGGTACTGCAAGATCATGCCGACAAACCGCTTTGGGCTCGTTCGCCGGCCCGGGTTTGCGACGGGAAACCCCGGGTTTTTACTTGATGTTTTGGAATTGTATTCATAATGTGAACTGTGTTTCCCCGCCTTTTGCTTGGATCCTGGCCAAAAGCCTGGCCAGGAATCCTCCAGCACCTTTGGAGTTAAATTTGGGTTTTCCTTTGATGAAACCTTTGTTCCATCCGCCCTTTTGTTTCTTTCCACCCATGACCTCAATCCTGCCTTCCTTGGTTCCCTTTTTTAAGGTTCATTTAAACCTTCATCATTGCCTGCTATAGAGGTCTTCTGCCTGTAGCTAGCGTTGCCTTTATTCTGTCCTTTCTGTTGCCTGACCCTGCTGCACTACTTACCATTCTTTCTCCTTGTGATTTTGTACTTCTGCACCCGACCATTATTGACCTTTGGCTTGTCTTACGTTTTTTCTCTCTGTCTCCCGATTTGGTACTGCGCTGCCCGCTTGCTGCCAACCTTGCTTGCCTATTCCTTAAATGCTGTAGCAGAATCCAAAATGTATCCACCACCTAATAGTCTCTGCTGTGAGAAGGCTCCTCAACCTTCAATTCAGTACTCCAACAAACAACAAGCAGATTCAAATGTTGCAAAAGGTTACCAAACATTTATTGACAGTCCCATTAAATATAAGACCACATCTGTAACATCCCGTTACTTGCGTTTAAGTTGTGTTGGCAATCCATAGTAGGTGGCAGGAACATACAAAAGCATTTTTTACCAATGCGATGCTGCGACCGCATAGCCCGGCTACTCCATCTTGGAATGCAACAGTTCTGACAGGCGGGCGTGGCGCAGGGCGTGGCGCGACGTTTCGGGGGACCTCCCCCTTCTTCAAGTCATAGGCTGAGTCAGTGTATATGTTCATGGTCTTCTCTTCGGCGAGCTTACAAGCTTCTGTTACAGCCTTCTTAGGCTAGCATTCTCGAAGGTAAAGATGCAGCCTTCACGGATTCTTGCAAGGTAACCACAGCAAATCCTGTATGGATTCGTCCGTGATCGTCCTCTTTTCAGTATCAATTTGTGAAGACGACATAGTCTGGGCTCTCCAACTTGAATGTAGAGACAGTAGGAAGATGGGAGGTTTCAGCCTCCGCTTGTTCAAGACAGTCATGAAGAGGTTCATCCGCTGCAGTCTGGTCTTCATCTGTGGTAGACTGATCTTCATCTTCATTTTCCCCCTTGAGAGAGGAAGAAGAGTGGCTGGGTTGAGAGTAGTACATCTCTTCAAAGTGACATTTTCAGGCATCAGTAATGGGCATTATATACGGAGATGGCGCTGGTTACTGAGATGAGGTTGCTGCGACTGTTTCAGGATCCCTTGTAGATCATGATCATGATGAGCCAAAACATTGACCGGATGGCCTAAAATGATGTCTTCAGTTTTTTCAAGAAGATCTTGTGTAGCAATGATAGCTCTGAGGCAAGTAGGGACAGTCCGTGCAACAGGATCTAACTTGCAAGAATAGTATCCAAGAGGTCTCATACGCTCTCCATGTTTTTTGTGTCAGGACTTCTGAAGCTTGGCCATAGTCTTCAAAATAGGAAGAAGTTGAAAGGCTGTGAGTAGTCCGAGATTCCCAGAGCTGGAGCTTGTAGGATAAGTTTTTTCTAGGCTTTGAAAACACTCTTGTGCCTCAAGTGAGAGTTCATTGGTGTAAATAATGTCCCTGAAAGAATAGTGTAAAATTTGCATAAGACTGGAGGCATTGGATATCCATTGACGACAGAAAGTGACGAGGCCTAGAAATCCTTGAAGTTGTTTTAGATTGTTCGGTGAAGAAATGAGCATCACAGCTTTTTTCCTGATCATTGGTAAGGTGTTTAGTACCCTGTGATATGCAATGTCCGAGGAATACAACTTTCTTAGAACACCATTGGAGCTTGGACTGTGAGACTTTGCAGTTGATTGATGCCAAATGTTGTGGAAGACTCATAGAGCTAGAATCACAAGTTGGAAAATCAGGTGCACACAAGAGAATATCATACATGTCCTGCAGGGCTTGAGTCAACTGGTTGGGTGAGTTCTGTGAAGCATCCTCGTCCAGGTGGGCTGAGTACCACGATAAGTGAAAGCAGAAGGGTATTGATAGTCCTTGTGTAGTGGGACACAGAAGAAGACACCATAGACTTTGAAGTTTGCAGCTGAAGAAGGTACTTGGTTGAGGAGAACATGAGCTTTGGGGACCATAGGGTTCTCATAATCCGTGACAGCAATGACTGCTCCTGAGTCCTGAACCAAATGGTATTTTGGAGATTCACCAGTAGTGTTGAGCGATTGCGTTGGCTATCGAGATCGAGCGATAGTCGATAGTCGGCCGCTATCGATAAGGTTTTTCGATAGTGAGCATCGATTATGAGCGATTACCATTAAAGTCTATGGGAGAGCAACAACACCTTCATTATTACACCCAAACAAGGCTGGAGAAGCTGAAATTAACACCCACACAACAGTCAAAGGATACTCTACATTTTAGGCAACACACTGGGTTAAAAATCCAGAAAAAAGTACAGACCATCACTTCCCTGCTTGACCACACCCTGACCCTTAAACCGCATCACCCACAATTAAAAATGCCAAAAAAGGCAGTATGATTTGAACCACAGTTACTTAACTGGAATTGAATACCCTGTCCTGGAACGCAGCAGACCCCAAACCTCATGACCCCCGTTTTAAAAAGGGGCCGAAAAAAGGGATCTTTCAACCCCCATTTTTTTTCCTGGACATTGACTAACCTGTCCTGGAAATCAGTATGACCATTAACCTGTCTGCCCCCCAAAAAAAAAAGGGGAAAAGGGGTTGTTCTTTATTTTTCGTATAAATACACGGTATTTTTTGCACCTTTAAATTTTCCCCGTGGTATATAGAATTGTGTTTTAAAAGATTTTTACTAATGCGGGGCTCAATGAAAAAATGTGGGTGCGAAAAAGTAAAAAAAACACTAACGTTATTTTTGTTAAAAAACAGATTTTTTGCACCTTTCAATCACCTGTGGTAATATAGAATTGCTTTTTAAGATTTCTGGATGCGCCTCAATGAACAATGCTGGGTGCGCAAAATAAAAAAACACGTCCCTGGATGTTTTCGAAAAATACCCGGTTTTTTTTTGGCAACAAACAACCTGTGTGACTAAAGATTGTGTATTGTAATTTAACTGCAAGGTGGATAATCAACATCACGTGTAAGGGTAAAATTGAAAATGAACCCAATCTAAATTATACGAAAAAAAAGGGATTTTTGCACAACAAAGAGACCGCATTATAGAAATGATGGTATCCAATATAAGTTCAGGCTGCCCAATACCCAGGAAATTATTTCAATAGAAACTTTTAATAATAAAGATATTCCACTACAATGTCTACACTAATCTTGGAACTTTTTTCCATTTTTTTTTTATAGTGCTTGTCGTGTTCGCCCGCGGCCCCCCCCCCGCCCCCACCGCCGTGAATTTTACACGGAGATCTGTTTTAAAAATTCCTTAGCAACTAATAAATTTTAAAATCCTAATCTAAAAAATTTGGAAGGATCACAGCTATAGTAGAGGTTTTCTGTCAAAATAGTTTAAATTTTCCTGACTGTTTGGCCACAGGCAAGCGCAGGTCCTATCCCTATGAGAGTGAGAACACTGAGGCAGACACAAAACAGGAAACGCTTTCTAAGAAAAACATTTTTCATGTGTTTTTTTCCCAGCCAATCGCAACCAAACATCCCATCAGACGTCGCAACACATCTCACCCGCCTATTCTGTATCTGATTTGCGGGCCCCCAAAATTTTTCGGAAGCGCCAAAAAAGGCCGATTTTAATAATGATCTCAGATTTTAACCAATTTAATTATCGCATGATCTGGAAATTTCATCACCATAAAAACCTTCCCCGATTTCAACTTTGTCAAAAAAAATCGCTCAACACTATTCCCAGGAAAATTTTTCTTGTAAACGGGGGTGTATTTGCAAAAAATGCAGGGGATGAGCCCCCTCTTTTCCCAGGAATGTTCCGATTTGTGACCCAAGTTTGTTTTGATCATGTTAAAGGGATACGAGGCAATGACAGGTAGCACCCTCTTTCAAGAAACATGTACAGGGAGACTGAAGGATGCCGACATCACGGGACCTTTAGCCCAAAACTTCGGAGGTACTTGGCAAAATTCGGGAGGTATTGCTTAGTGGATAAAGCATGTGAAATGCGGGAAAACCCTTGTGATTCATGTGAAATTGGAGTATTGTATCCAAACATTCCAAAAATCATAATGAAAGTACTTCATTTTTTTGTAAAGATCACTTCAAACAGATTATTATTTGGGAAAGTAAAAGGATAAGTGGTTCAGACGGGAATCCAGATGTCCAAGGGCACGGGGTAGGTTAATCAATCGTGTTGGTCTCCATCCACTTAAAATGCATAAAAAATGAGTCAGGGAAAGTAGGACGTCTGGGGGAAAATGTCAAAGTTTTCAGAACCGACTGGTGCACCGTATCAAAAGGTAAAAAGTTGTGGCCATTAATTTAAAGATTGACGTCAACAGGGGTTCAGAATGACGTGATGTTCTCTGAAGATTGATAAACCGGTAACATGGGTTTTCCGGAACCATGGCTAGGAAGATAGAGGTGTTTGGGGTTGGAAAGGCGGATAAATTTCTTGAGGATAGCTTGTTTGCATGATTGGGTTTAAAGATTGGAAAATTGGGGTCCAAAGAAGGGGTTATTATTGTGGGGACTGAGGTCGTGTTGTGTTTTTTTGGTTGAATTTGACGGTTGAGATTCAAAAACTGATATGAGGTTGAAGTTGATTATAGCTGGGGGGTTGCGGTGTTCTGCCATTGGAGCAAGTTTCCCCCTTTTGCCCACGAGTTTAGCGCTGAAACTGCCTCTAAAACCCTCCGGGGTGTGTTTCTGGAAAGGCGGAACCCCGTTCTTTTGTTTGAGTCTGGGGTTGCCCCCGGGGAAAGCTTGTTTTTGGTTTTTGTAAGTTGGGGTCGGCTGAGCTGTAGACCCCCTGTGGGAGCTTTTGAAGTAGGGCACTTTAGAAACCTTTTTTAAATTTTTGGGGATAATCGTCTTCCCTTTTGCAGGGATAAATTGACTTCCAGATAACGCAACCCGCTTGAAATTTCAAAGCCCCAAAAGGGTTTAAGTAAATCTATAACAAAACCCGTTAAAAAGGGATTTGTGACTTGTGTTCATTGAAATCCATGGTCCTGGAAATAAGGCAGAACCCGGTAAAAAATTCTCCAGGGTTTCAGTGGGATCTGAGTGAATTGAAGAATTTTTACTGAGGAATTCAGCCCCGGCCCCTTGGCCCCCAAAAATGAAGACGGTGGTAAACCCTTCCCCTGAATATATTTTCCACAACATGTCTTTTTGAGGGTGTTTGATGATAGGCCCAAAAAAAATCCCCAGCCTTGATGGGGCAAACAGGTATAGCTCTTTGAAAGGAAATATGTCTTCTGTATCTGGGATGCCCCGGGAAAAGCCAAGGTTTTTTCAGGGTTGGTTTTGGGGCAGTAGATTATTGACTTTTTTCGGATGTAAAAAAGGGATGTAAAATTTGGGTTATCCTGGGGTATTGTTGTTGGTGCTGATGGGGAGAAGGTAGACTGGAGAGAAAAGGGAAACCCTGGTAGTCAAAAGGGGTGGTGGTGGTGTCCAAAGGTGGGGTAAACCTGAATATTCTGGTTCTGGTGGTGGAGGGAATTGGGGGTTTGTTTGCACGGAACTGAGGCTATACTCCCGAGCAAGGGTGAATTGTCCCGGGGGAGTTTTGGTTTAGTAAGGGGGAGCCAGTAGCTTTAACACTTTTGGGCCCTGGTTGTAAGTACCACTATCCTTTTTCACGTAGGGGGAATTGGTTGTGCCAACAATGCGGAGTATGGCCCCGTTCATAAAAAAGGCTACAAAAATAAGGGCGGTTTGGGACGGGAGTGAGGGAAAAAACCGGGGGGGGCCGGAGGTAGGTTAAATAAAGTGTAATCAGTGTTTTTTCGTTCCCTCCAAATCTACGCACTTTCATGTTAATGGAAATTTTATTCGTCATCCACCAACTCTGAAAATCGCCTCTTGGAATGGCGGGACTCTTTATGCATTCCCCAAAAATTCTTATTTTTTACTTTTATTTCAAAGTTCTATGCTTTGCTAAGACATCGTTATGTTCTTCAGTGCTTTGTCTCAAAAAAAAAAGCTAGATTTTTCTTCAGGATTTAGTCATTACACAGACGAAAATTAAAGCATTTTTTTTTCTCCAATCCAATTTTTTTTTTCCATTTTTTTTTTCGATAAACTACCCACTGACCTTTTTTTGAGCGCTATAATTTTCAGTACCCACACCGAGGGTAGAAATGAAGTGCGTGCCCCGCAGCACGAACCCCCCCCTTTTCAGATGCTTGAACGAACCCAAAGGGTTTACACTCTGCCAAATTTCATGTAAAGAAAAAAAGTGATGTGCTTTAATATAAAATTAACCCTGAATGCGATTTTTTTACTAAAAAAAACAGAACAAATTAACACATGTATGGTTTTGGTTAAAAACCCCGACATACGTAACTCTAATCAATGTCTTCTGCTCTCACAGGGAACTAAAATATTTTCAAAAAAATGGGATCATCTGCAAAAACAAACCTAATCTCAAATCTCTTTGTAACCATCTTGTATAACAGGCTATCAAAACCCAAATCTTTTTTTATACTATCTGATAAAAGGGTATCAAAACCAAGATCTTTGTCTATACATCTTTAAAAGGCAAGGCTACCTTTAAAAACCCTTTCTCTCCGATCGCTGTCATAAATAACAGGTTTGGGAATGGCCATTCTCTTCAGGAATCAGATCTTGTCATAAATATACGTAATAACTTTTATAACATAATAACTTTTGACAATTCGTCTCGAGCCGGGGCGCTATCTCATATCTAATTTTTTTTTTTTTCCCTAGGAGCCCGCTCTACCTCACAAATATTGTACTGAAAGGAAAAAAAACACTATCCAGTCAGTAACTTTTCAGAGGGAACAAGCAAAGGGTTAATTTGGGGGTTTTAAAGGTATAAAGCATATAATACGCACACCTGTACCCAAACCCACCAGGGCACACCTGAACCTTACACAAACCCTAAGGGAGGCGACAACCACCAAAAAACCTCCCGAATGTCCGAAAAACAGATAAATCGAGGACTAAAGGTCTGCTAACTTACTTTTCTGTGGGGTTTTCAGCCCCCGTGATTCGGGCACCCAGGGCCCTGCAGCGATTGGGAAAACGTCAACCCCGCCCGGTGTCCTCGGGCGTTTGAGCTCACGGCACCCCTGTCAAAATGATTTAAAACAGGTTGAATCTATCTTTTATCACTCCTTATCCAATTAAATCCTACTTGAAATTTAATTATAATTGCGGGCAGAGAGTCAAAAAAGACCAACACCTTTCCTTTCGAACATGAAATCTGAAAATTCACATAAATTCATTTTAAATAAACTTTTTTAATCACATGATATTTTATCACCACTGATTTGGTTAATTGGGGGTCGCTAAAGACGTTATAATTTTTTCATGTACTATGAAGCATTTGCGATAATAATTCCGAAGCCTCCTCGTGTTATCTGGGGGGAGGAGGAAGTCCTTGCCTTTTTGGCCTTCTAACAGGCAATGCTCTGTCTCAAAAAGCGTGTGAAAAAATCTGATAGGCCCTAAAGGTGTAAAAGCAGAAAAGCATTTAGCAAACACTGATGACTTAATAAAAAATATAAATGAAACAAATTTTGATGTTTTTTCCTTTAAATTACCAACTTGACACCGCAATGTTCTTGATACAACAATCTAAAAAAAAAGGGTAGGCCACTGTCACCAAACAAACAAGGGGGTAAAGGCATAAAGATCACAGCCCACAGAACAAAGATCTGAAAACAAAACAAAAGTATACCCCAAAAAAACTACATCACCAAATAGTCATCAGGAATTTAGTAATAACTTAAAACTTTAGCCAGGACAGAGAGTGGAATACAAAAAAAAATAAAAAATAACATAAAATTAAAAAAATACAAAAAAATATTGTTTAATCCCTTTGTCTTTTCGGTTCTTACGTATATCCCAAAAGGGCTCTCTCTTAAATTTTTCTTCAAAAACCCCAGGGGGACGGAAATTTTTTTCTATTCCAAAACCCAAAAAAAATAACATTATAGTGTCACCCCATGGGGCTCAACAAAAGCGTGCCACCGATGTATCATCCTATTTTTTAATATCCCACTTTTTTTTTGACCTGATTTTCTATTTTTTTTTGGACTACCCCGGTCCTGTATCTATTAGGGGAATTGTTGTTATTTTTGGACAGCGGAAAAAGCAGTGGCATGACTTCCTCGCAGAAACTAGCTAGGTAGCAGAAATGACAGTTTCTTAACTTTAGGGACTTGTTTTGAACTTTATTTATGTTCTTTTGGGGCTTTTGTTTAACTCTAGAGGTTGTGCAAGTAAATGTCATAGAATACAGAGCTTGGGGTGGTGCCACTGGCCCTTCTTTTTCAATGGTAACAGACTTGTTATGTAGTTTTTTTGAAGTAATAAACTGGTTGTCTGGGATCCCCATCCATATCAAAAGGAGTGTTGTTGCATTGAAGCACTGATCCACAACATCCAATGGAAGAGTAGGAGAGGACTAGTCAAGTCCGCAACATGTATTTGAGAGAACAGAGTTCCCTACTTTTTGCCCAACTGTGCTTTGGATCCTTTCCCAGTTGAATTACCCCTCCACTATGGCCCATATTGAAGAACTGCTGTCTTATATTTCGTATTTTTTCGTATTTTTTAGTCAGCCTAAAAGAGGGCAAATCACTGCCCAGAAAACCTCATGAACCTCATAATTTTACTATTGGGACTACTTTTTAGGACTTCCTGATTTGAAGCTAGGAGTGTCCACTGTAAGGAGATGCGGAGACTGTCTGTATGCAACATGTAAACACAGGAGAGATCTGTGCTGTTATCTTACTCAATGCATAATGTTATTAAATTAGCAGCTATGTAAATGGTTTCCCATGTATCATGAAGAAGCAGCAGCAACCAAGAGAAACCCTGTCCCAGCTCTCTACACTGTGTGGTGTGGCTGCTCATGGGTCTGTGTGTTTGAAGTGAGAAACAGATTTACCCTTTACAAGAAGCTGTGTATTCTAACAGATTAACCATTTACAAACATCTATGTGATATAGCTGCTTGTTAACTTGCTAGAGGGGAAAATAGTCTTTATCCTTCTCTAGCAGACTAACCTTTTCAAATCAGCTGTATCCTATCCCTTTTAATGTGCATAGGGATATTTTACGTGGCTGATAAAGAATACTGTTCTGTATGAAGTAAAGTTCAAGCTCCTTGTCAAAGATGAGCAAAAACTGGTTTCCCTGTAAAACTGACCTGATTTGCTAATGTTGTTTTTGGGAAAAGCCTTAACATTTCATTTACTTTTACATCTTCTTTTTTCTTAGAACTCATGAGTAGTGTTGAGCGATTGCGTTGGCCATCGACATCGGTCGATGGTCGATAGTCGACCATCATCGACAAGATAGTCGATAGTGAGCAGTCGATTATGAGCGATGACCATTAAAGTCTATGGGAGAGCAACAACACCTTCATTCTTACACCCAAACAGGGCTGGAGAAGCTGGAATTAACATCCACAACAGTCAAATGGATACGTGTTACATCTTAGGCAACACACTTGGGTTATAGAAGCCACAGAAAAAAAAACACACAACATTCACTATCCCTGTCTTGTACCACAGCATGACCCTTAAACCTGCATCACCCACAAATTAAAAAATGCCAGAAGGCAGTATGATTTGAACCATCATCTTACTTGAACTGGACATTGAATATCCCTGTCCTGGTACGCAGCATGAGCCCCAAACCTGCATGACCCCAGATTCAAAAGTGCCGGAAAAAGGAGTCTTTCAACCACCATTTTAGTTTCACTGGACATTGACTATACCTGTCCTGGGCCACAGCATGAGCCCCAAACCTTCATGACCACCACATTTAAAAAGTGCCGGAAAAAGGAGTCTTTCAACCACCATTTTAGTTTCACTGGACATTGACTATATCTGTCCTGTACCGCAGAATGACCATTAAACCTGTCTGACCCACAGATTCAAAAGTGCCAGGAAAAGTAGATCTATCAACAAAGCTGGCCTGCGCCAAAGTGAAAAAACACGTATCTGAAATGTATTCAGATAATACAAGGTATTTTTGGCACCTATCAATTCACCTGTGGTGACTATCAAATTGCTGTATTCAAATTTAACTGCAAAGTAGATCTATCAACAAAGCTGGCCTGCGCCAAAGTGAAAAAACACGTATCTGAAATGTATTCGGATAATAAAAGGTATTTTTGGCACCTATCAATTCACCTGTGGTGACTAAAAAATTGCTGGATTCAAATTTAACTGCAAAGTAGATCTATCAACAAAGCTGTAGTGCGCCAAAGTAAAAAAACACGTATCTGAAATGTATTCGGATAATACAAGGTATTTTTGGCACCTATCAATTCACCTGTGGTGACTATAAAATTGCTGTATTCAAATTTAAGTGCAAGCTGCCTCAATGAACAAAGCTGTAGTGCGCCAAAGTAAAAAAACACGTATCTGTTATGTATTCGTATAATACAAGATATTTTTGGCACCTTTCAATTCACCTGTGGTGACTATAAAATTGCTGTATTCAGATTTAAGTGCAAGCTGCCTCAATGAACAAAGCTGTAGTGCGCCAAAGTCAAAAAACATGTATCTGTTATGTATTCATATAATACAAGATATTTTTGGCACCTTTCAATTCACCTGTGGTGACTATAAAATTGCTGGATTCAAATTTAAGTGCAAGGTGGATATATCAACAAAGGTGGAATGGGCAAAATTGAAAATGAACACCTATCTGAAATGTATACTGATAATAAAAGTGGAGTTTTGCACCTAACAAAGAGACCTGCAGTTACTAGAAAAGATGTGTATCCTATAGGTTCAGGCTGCCCAATATCCAGGAAATATTTCAATAGAAAACTGTTAATAATAAAGCTATTGCAGTGCAATGTCTACACTAAGTCTTGGTGAACTTTATCCAGTATTCTTTATAGAGCTTGTCTATTCGTATAATACAAGATATTTTTTGGCACCTTTCAATTCACCTGTGGTGACTATAAAATTGCTGGATTCAAATTTAAGTGCAAGGTGGATATATCAACAAGGTGGAATGGGCAAAATTGAAAATGAACACCTATCTGAAATGTATACTGATAATAAAAGTGGAGTTTTGCACCTAACAAAGAGACCTGCAGTTACTAGAAAAGATGTGTATCCTATAAGTTCAGGCTGCCCAATATCCAGGAAATATTTCAATAGAAAACTGTTCATACTAACGCTAATGCTGTGCAATGTCTACACTAAGTCTTGGTGAACTTTATCCAGTATTCTTTATAGAGCTTGTCTGTGTTCGCCCGCGGGGGCCCCCCCTCCGCTCCCCCCCCCCCCGTGACTTTACAGCGGTAGATGCTCCTTTAAAATTCTCTACCTAACTATATAAAATCTTCCAATCTCTAATCTAACTAAATTGTAAGGATCACAGCTAATAGAAGAGGTTTCACTGTGAAGAAATATAATAATTTCGCTGAGCAGTTTGGACACAAGCAGAGCGCACGTCCTTCTGCTCTGAGACGCTGAGAAACACTGAGGCTGAACAGGAAACGCTGTTCTATATAAAACGAGGTCATGTGATTTTTCCAGCCAATCGCAACCATACACATCCCAGTCCTGACGTCGTACACACATCTCACCCTGCTCTATTCTGGAAGCTGATTTGCTGGCCGCCAAAATGACAGGAAGCGCCGAAAATGGCGCGATCTTAAGAGATGATGCACAGATTTAACCTAAATTATCGCATGATCTAAAAAAATCCGATCACCATAAAAACTGTGCCGATTTCAACTTTGTCGATAATAATCGCTCAACACTACTTGTGAGTAGTCTTTAAAGAGGTTGTCCAGTCTCATACATTGATTACTTTGATAGTAGATGCCATATATGTGTATGTAACGGGTGAGCGGATAAAGCGGGTAGTGGACCCACTGGACCACTGCCAGGCTTGCTCAGAGGGGGTGTAACTAAGCGGCCGTCGGGCTTTTCCCGACAGCCGCCAGGTGCGACCTCAGAGCAGTCCCCAGCAGTGGCAGCTGACCAGACAGGCCAGAAGTGCCAATGCTAGGCACCAAACAGGATAGGGACAAAGATATAGCAGACTAGGTATAGATATGTGCAGGTACAGAACAGACAAAGACAGGACTAAACGGATACCAAACAGGAAGGTTAAATGGAGGGCAAGGTACCAAACATATGCTAACAGGACACCAAGAACATGACAGGAGACAAAGCAGAGATTAAGCTAGGACACTGGCTAGGAACTAAGGCATAAACATGGCAAGAACAAGGCACGGAACATGGCTAGAAAGCTCACGGACAAAGATACAGACAGACACATGGAAACCAGCATGGAGACAACCAACAAGACAGCACACACCAGACCACTAACAAACATAAGATAAGAACCTATATGCAACAAAATGATAATATAACACAACACAAAATGAGAACATCACACAAAACAAAACAAGACTAAAACATGCAACAACACAACAAGGATCAGGCAGGGAGTGTGAGGAGAAGCAGGCTTATAAGCACACAGGTGGAAGAGGATTGGCAGAGGAACCTTGCTGCACACTGTGGGAATAACGGAGTACATGATGTGGCCACCGCCCTCTATAGAGAGACAAGGTAATAGGGCAGCAGCCAAGATGAAGGAGCAGCATGGCCAGCATGGGAAAAGCCGCAAGCAACCGCAAGTGAGCAAGCAGCGGATACAGGAGGATACAGCAGAACCGCAGCAGGAACCAGATCTGCGATAAGAACACAGGTACTTCCGCGGCCCAGAGCAGAGACCGCGGCACGGACCGTGACAGTGACCCACACCTATCTTGATAACGGGCCCCTAAATTTTTAAGTTGAGAACGGAGAGGTGGTTGGAACTCTCCCATTGATATCAAAGGAACACCCGAATATAGCCGCTTGGCTGAACTTAGAACTCACATTGAAAGTTTTTCTTTTTTAAAATATATTGCAAAACTTTTGCTTTTGTTGATATTCTTTTGTTTTCACATCCTTTGCTGATATTCTTAAATTCTCACCTGTTGATATTCTGATAAAAAAATTGAAATGCTCTCATTGTAAATAAACCATCTCTGATCAACTCAATAAAAAGTGATTTCCATCTTGTGGGTTATCAATCTAAAATGGAAAAGAGACAATTGTGAAAAGCAATGCTATGATAAATGAATCACTCACTCACGATGAGTCCTTTGACTTGGTCTTCTTCCCTAGTACTTTTAGTACTCTTTTATTCACATAAATATATTTAAAATTAAGACCTAAAACTCTAGCTCTGAGAATGTAACGATAGATGTGCCAAGGGAAACTGGTGAGCTGATGCTACTCTTGAAGTAGTATTTACACACATCTATCTCAGACTTCATTAGAAGTATAGGTAGCATTGGAAAAGTATTACATTATACAGTGATCTGATCACTTGACAGATACGTTAATTAAATTGTCATGCATCTGATCTTGGCTAAGAAACCACAATAAATATTTTCACCTATAGTGGTTTGATATGTTTCTATTCTTAAAATATAAGCTGATTTGTAAATAGGGAAAATCCCATTCAGGAAGTAGGAATAAACTATAATAATATTAAGGACATAGTATTGCATTAATTGCTAGAAAAACATTATGCAACAAATTGTTTAACTGGGTTACAAGGAAGGATAAATCATCAGCTCTTAAAATTACAAAAAAAACCAAACAATTAGGGTGACATGTCCGAAAAGAGGCGCCACCATGCTAATTTTAAGGCGCATTAAATAAAGTGTAAAGTGTGCCTCAATGAAGGAACCTGTCAAAAATCTGGCATGTGGTGTACCTTGCATTGTAAAATTGATACGCCTATCTAGGTGTATTGCATAATTTATGTGCAAAGTGTATCATTTCTAGCTTATTTAATGCGCCTAATTTAGGTGCATTCAAATGTGTCGTGTCTGGTGTATAATGTGCCTGGTTTTGGTGTACTACAGTTCATTTATGAAGAGAATAGAGCGTCAACAGGTTTTTTTGGCGCAAAATACACTAAAACAATGGCACATATCACCCTTAATTTTATGACACATTAACAAATCATGTGTCCATATGCCATGATTGTGCCTGACAGACCCCCAGCTTTGAGCTCTGGTCGCCAGCCACAGCCGTTGCACCAAAACCGCGGTTTCGGCCATAGTGCTTTTTATTTGTGTTCACCAGTGTGAACTCTGTCATTCCCTGCTCTGTATTGATTCCTGGCCAACGCCTGTGGTCAAGAATCCTCCAGCACTCTACTAGTTAACCTGTTTCCTTACAAGTCTTTTTGATTGACAGACTTGTATTCTAACCCGGTCTTTTGTTGATTCTACCAATCACCTATGTCCTTTGTTCTCTGGTTAGCTATATAAGGGCTATTGTTCTATCTCCCTTTGCCTGCTATATTGTATCTGTTGTGCCTTTAGCTAGCCTTTATGCTTCCTTTCTGAAACCTGTTACCTGACTTTGGATTTGTTTCTGACTATCCCTCTTCCTTATGATTCTGTACTGCTTCTCCCGACTGTTGCTGACCTGGCTAGTATGACCCTCTGTGACTGTGTTCAGTGTTTGTTTTGTCTGCGTCCTGTGTATTCACTTATTCAGTGTATCTCACAGTCTTCTGTTGGGGCTGACCTGTTAAGGAGTTGGGTACCCCCAAAAGGCAGGGACAGTGGCTGGGAACAGCGTCAGGGCCTCACTCTGTTGGTGTCTACTTGTACGCCCCTGACCGGTTCCTCACACCATAGTTTTGGAAGGGAAGATCTGATTAAAAAGGACAATCACATTTTTAAGCTGCTTGAAATACTACAACCCTTTACTCAAAAATATATTTTCACATAGCTCTTCGTATGGTTGTAGATTTGGTTATATAATTATTATAGATGTATATGGTTGTATAATTATTATAATTATACCTACTATCCTCATTATTATTATGACTTATATCACCTCATCACCAGAAATGGCTATGTTGAAATAACCCATAATATTAAGAATGGTAACCAACTATGTGCAATAATGCATTGGTTGTCAAATGATTGCTGTTTTCAGCAACCATTTGCTTATCTCCTTCTGGAAAAAACACAGGTTTAAAACCTCCTTCCGCATGTTAACCTAATCAAATTAAGTTAAGCAAACCAGAGAGAGCTTTCCTGATACATCCTATTCCCTAGTACCTAAAGAGTTTGGATCCTTTACATTATAGGAGTTGTCCGGTTCAAATAAAAACTAAATAGTAAGCTGCTAGTGGTAACCAAAGTAAAAAATAGCAAGCATTAGGTCTTCTTTATAAAAAAAAATAGAGTTATAGGCATTTGAAATGGAGATAAAGGAAGCACCATAGTCATACAAGTCAGTGAAGGCTAACGAATCCTATCTGATTCCAAATATTATATAGTATTATCAGAGGAACCACTTAATTCATATGTCAGTAACTTCAAGGGTTTGCCCATGAAGTATTTTCACAACAAATCCCTCCAAAAATTGAAAGAGGCTTTAAATGTGTGAATAATCTTTCCACCTTTTATCATCTACTTAAAGTACCTAAAAACACCACATACATAGCTCGATTATCTTCGGTTTTCTTCGTTGACATGTGTTTTATTACATTACAATTATCTTAGTACAAATATATAAATTTAGAATCTTAAAGATTCGGCCTCAGCCTTACATCAAAGACTAAGAAGTCTACACCATAATTACTTTACAACAATGTACTCCTTTGTAAGAGTAAGGTCCCAGCATGATGGGGCAGATTTATCAAGGCAGTTGCGCCAGAATTCTGGCTCAATTTGCGCCAAAACCAAGCTTTTCGCCACATTTACAATGTGTTTCACACAGTTTCAGGTGTTTCTGCGCCACGTCCGACAAAGAGGGCGTGGTTTCGCGAAAGGGGCCGTGGTTTTGCAGAAAGGGGGCGTGGCTTAAATGCGACAAAAAATGCGCCAGGATATGCGACCAAATTCTGGCGTAAAAGTAAGCCAACTTAAAGATGGTACAAACCGAGACTAGACAGATCTAACCTGCGCCATATTTATCAACACTATGATAAATTTGGCACATTTTAAGACTGTCTAGTCTAAGTTTACACTGTCTAAAAGTAAGTCACTATTGATAAATCTGCCCTGATGTGTTTTGGGGCTATATAAACCCCTTCATCAAATATAAGACTATAAATGAGTATTGTGCAAACTCACTTACAGGATAATGCACCCAGGAAGGACTACAGAAGATGGTGGGTTTTAGGTGAACAAATAATCCTGTGAGCAAGCTTACATTCATACTCTTTTGTAGTCTCACATCTGATGGAGTGTATATAGCCCCAAAACATGTAATATTGAGACCTACCCCTAATAAGGAGTACCTTGTCATAAAAAAATTATGGTGTGGACTTTGTACTTATAAGTTACTATTGGTGCATGGTTCCTTTTCCTTTTCTGCCACGTCTCTACATTATTCTCCCCAAGTGGGCTGCGGAGGTGTGTGTGCACCTTTCTTCAGCAGAGTAGTGCCTGTTGTAAAACATAATAAGGTAAGATAATAGGACACCCCTTATTGCACTTAGCTTTTTTCTAGTTTCTTCAATGCTACTTCAGGCACAATCTTTGGGAAGAAAATTGTATATGACTTACTTTAGATGTATCCCACACAAAATAGGTATAGCCTGTGTGGCATCATTTTTGAACAATGATTTTTCAAAATGATTTTCTTCTCTGCTATTAAATCCATTCTCATCCATATAATTTTGTGTTTGAGAATACCATTAAAAAACAAATCTGAAGTACCAGGTTGGTCATTCATTTTGAACCAAACTTTGCTAACCTTTATATGGGCATCTTCGGAGATGAATTTGTGTATATTGGATATGTGTGTGTGATGAAATATTAAAATATATGAGATACATCTATAATCTCATTTTCATTTGGAAGGGCAGTATAGATAAATGTTCAGGTTGTGTAGAAAACTTAAAGGGAACCTGTCACATAGATTATACCCCCTTGCTGAGGACAGCACAGGCTAGTGTCAGACCTGCTGTTTCCAGCGCTGTGTCCCTTATTCTGTAAGATGCTGTAGTTTTAGAGTACCGTATATACTCGAATATAAGCCGAGTTTTTCAGCACAAACAAATGTGCTGAAAAATCTCCCCTCGGCTTATACTCGAGTCACTGTCTGCGCTCAGGGGCGCTGCGTGGCCCGAAATGCCGACAGGGACGCTTCAGTTATTACGCGACTCCTCAGGGGGCGCATATAACTGAAGGCCGAGTGAGCGCACAGTGTCCGGGCCCTGTCAGCGATCCCTTCCCTCTATGCGACTCCTCCGGAGCACGTATAGGTGAAGGGATACCACTGCGGGGCAGAGAGCGAGCGTATCCTGCTCCACAGTAGACTCTGGGCGGCCGCACACTTGCGGCCGTCCGGAGTTTCCGGCACAGGCCGTGTGTGTCATCATGCTGCGTGCGCAGCCTGATGACATCACCCACCTGTGCCGGCAAGAGGAAGGAGAGCGCGCGGGAGGCCAGACAGCGAGGAGGCGGAGCGGCGTGGGAGACAGAGCAGCGGGGATCCAGGTAAGTGGGTTTTTTTGTTTTAAAACCATACCTATGCCTGCCTATAACCTTCCTATACCTGCCCATACCTACCTATAGCCTGCCTATACCTGCCCATACCTGCCTATAGTCTGCCTATACCTGCCCTAACTGCCTATAGCCTGCCCATACCGCCTATAAACCTGCCTATACCTGCTAGGGGGACCATACCTGCCTAGAGCCTTTCCTAGGGGGACCTATACCAGCCTATAGCAACCTATACCTCCCCATACACTGCCTATGAAGGACCTTACCTGCCTATAACCTGGGCCCATGGGGGCAATTACCTGCCTATAGCCCCCCTAGGGGACATATAGCTGCCTATACCAGCCTATGGGGGACATTAAACTGCCTATAACCTGCCTATGGGAACATTAAACTGCCCTATACCAGCCTATATCTGCCTATGGGGGACATTAAACTGCCTATATTTGCCTATGGGGACATTAAACTGCCTATACTTGCCTATGGGGACATTAAACTGCCTATGGGGGGGCATTAAACTGCCTATTATCTGCCTATTTGGGGGCATTAAACCCCCATGTAATTTTTTTGGAAAATGGTTTTTTTTTTTTTAAAAAAATTCCCCCCAGTAAAAACCCTGGGGGATTTTCCCCCCCAACCTTTGTTTAATCAAAAACTTTCCCCGTTTTTTTAAAAAAAATTATTCCTCTTTAAAACCCCGGGGCGGCCCCCCCATACCCCCTTAAAAAGGATTTTTTCCCCCCAAAAACGAAAAATTTTCACCCCCCAAAAAAAGAAAAAAATGTCCCCCCTTTTTTTAAACCCCCCCCTTGAAAGGCTTTAAAAACCCCAACCCCCCCCCTTTAAATTTATAAACCAATTTCCTTAAAATTAAAAGAAAAGGAAATTCCCCCCCCAAAAACCCGGAGGTAGAAAAAATGAAGATAGCCCTTTTTTCCCCAAACAAATTAAAAAAAAATTTTACAAAAGACCATTATGTATTTTTAAATAAGAAAGGCCCCAAAGCGTTTTTGGAAAATTTTTTCCTTAAAAACCCTAGCGGGTTTTGTTTCCCTAACAAAGCCCTTTCCCCTTTTAAAAAACCTATAACCGGTCACAAAGTGCTAGGAAAAATAACTTTTAAACCCCTTTCAAAACCCCTGGGATAATTTTTAATTTTATAAAAATTTACGAAACAAAATATAAAAAACGTACAAAACCCCAAAAACATCAATAAATTTATAAAAAACATCCTTCCTTTTTGTTCATTTGGGGGCCTTTCCCCGGGTAAAATGAGCCCCAATTGGTAGATTTTTCCCCATTTCCCCCTATTTAAAATATTTTTTTGTTGTAATACCCCCTCAAAAGGGCTTTAAAAAAAAAACCTCAATGCCCGAAAAAGAAAAAACCTGAAAATATTTCCTATTTTTTTGAATTTTGATGAAATGCCAAAAAGCCATCAAAATATTTCCCCCAGACAGTGGTTTTTCGTATATTAACAGGTGCCTTTTTGGTTTTCCCGATTTTTTAAAAGCGGTTTTATGTACACCCCAAAATATTGCAAGTTGCCAAATTTAGTAACATGTAAAACCCAAAAACACTTGGGGAATTTATGGTTACAATTGATAACGATGTAATATTATGTGTTTTTTTAAAATTTTTTTACCAGATGAAGTAAAAGTTTGGGGGATCTGCATAAGTTTGGGGCCCAAACTATGCAAAACGAGGGGTTCCCCCAAAATTTTAAGAGCCTCTATGTAAATAATATTTTTATATATTCAATAATATACCCAAGGTGGGAAGGGTTTTAAAGTTTTTTTTTCCTAGCACATGTACCGGGTAAAAGGTCTATTTTAAAAGGGAAAACTTTGGTTTTTGCAAAAATACGGGTATGATTAAGGAAAATTTTTTCCCAAAAAAAGGGGTTAGCGCTTTCCCTTTCTAACAACTACATCATGGTCCATGTCCATCTGTTTTTAAAAAGCATTTTGGAAAAAAAGGCTAAACTTCCTATTTTTTCCCCACCTAAACCCGGTTTTTTAAACTGGACTTCCTCTTCGTTTTTTTTTGGATCACCTAAACTTGTTTTTCCCTCTAAACCGGGGCAAATCCAGGGGGGGAAAAACTGACCCCGGGGAGCTGGCATCCTTTTCGTTTTTATATATTGTATAACTTGGGAAA